>DWAP01000690.1:0-19404 GCA_018230625.1 Heliconius eleuchia
TTATATCTTTCATGTACAGAATTGACTTTTCTATCCTTTTATTATATATGGAGATTAGAAATATAAAGAAGGGATTGTGTGATTGTGGAATCGATTCTTACTCGGGGGAGTAGATGATAACGAGACAAAGCACGGCGTTATATTCCACCACTTATCACACAATGTCTCGAAATAAGTCTCGACTCGGTAAGTAGGGAATAGTATGTCTTAACATTAAGTTCCTCCTGCCTACTCACTATACGAAAGAAATCGTGAAGCTGCTTTTTAATCTAACGAGGAATCGTATCAGCAACCATCAACAGACATACACGTTACACAATATTTAATGTTTGTGATTACCGGTCTGACCTAAGGGTCACGGTTCACCGAGCACCCTGAAGGGCTTTCCTTTGAAGGGCTAAATTGAGATATCAGAACCATAAAGGAGGCATTGTGTGCAATCGGAAGTCGTAGGCGGTTGGATGGCGGATGGTTTAGCAGTGAACTTCGTGATACAAAGTTAGGTATTTGGTTTGGTATGTATAGAAATAGTTCAACAAATTTAATAAAGTATCCGATACCATCCGTGCAAAATTGGAGCTGCTCTTATGGTTTTGTTGCTTTGCACACAGCAAAGTAGAGGAACCTGGGAACTTAGCGATAAGACACTTCCGTTCTCCACTTTCCGCCGAGTTCTGGACGCATACCGTGGTATATTATCCCACACTTAAGATAGAAAGTGATAGTGACACATCACTATATTTACCTACTCAGTTTTAACTAAGCGGGCATTTGAACCAGTAACCACACCAGTCACGGGCAATGTCTCTGAGATCAATCATTTGATATTCAAGCTATTATTTCTCCATCTTATATGAAACAATGCTATACACAATTACTGGTATCAGTAAACTGTAGAGGTACGCGAGTAGGGCGTGGTCTGAACCTTTGTTTAAACTTTATCTCAATTTTTTAGCTTCACGCTGTATCCCGCAGAGATAGCAGGGTAGGCAGAGGAAACCTGGGAACCCAGGGTTAAAACACTCCGTTTCTATTATGACACTACCATTTACTCACATTTTCCCGAATCATGAGGCATTGCGTGTTGAGTAGCGGAACTCAAAGCTGTGCTTTGCTTCGTTACCAGAGCGAGAGAATATAAATATTAATTGAATATTTTATTTCCTCGAGTGTGAATCGAACCTGCAAAGATCGAACTGCGTTTAAAGGTCACTCTCTTGTGACACGCTATTCCGTTGCGACACGACGGCTTCTATACACATTTAACTTTGTTATATTGAACCCGTTGCATAACTGAGTGAGCTTTCTGCGAGGCACAGTGACCTTTCCAGCGATACAGCGCTGCGCAGCTGCACCCACTCAACCTGTCACTGTTATCTCTATTAAAAGAACAACACTATCACGCTTAATTATACTGTACTGTGTATCAGTAGGAATAAACGAGGAAATGGTGGGTTTAATTCCCGGCCAAGAGAATTATTTATTTTTATTTCTTCATTCTGGTAGCAAGACAAAGCGCGGCGTTGAGTTTCGCCACTCAAAATCGGACGGTGCGTGGGGAACACGTATAAAGTTTAAGTTACAACCAAGTTTCCTATGCCGACAATAAACATGCGAGATACATAGATGAAGCTTAAATTTAAAAAATGAGAACATAGTGTAAAAGTATTTCGTCCCCCTTAAGGGACTTATATTACCCACTTCTCCACCAAACTAACCGAATTCTCAAAAAAATCATTACAGTCATTATTATTATATTAAGATAATTTTTTTATTTTTTTCTTTATAATAAGCCTACATCCGTATTCATCACGTACGCTCATAGCCAGCATCCCACAGCCGCAGGAGATTTATCTCGTCGCCGTCAAAAGATTCGCGGTCGGTAACAATACATCAATAGTGAAGCGGCATCGATAAGTGCTTCCCGTTGAATAATTTACCTCAGTCGGGTCAGATTGGGACGGCGCGGCGGCCGGTCGCACCGGTTTCGCGAATACTTTTGTAGGGCTGTTTGATTTGAGTAAATGATTTAGAATTTTTTTTTAATATAGCTTCTCGCTCTATCCCGCAGGGTAGGATTTAGACTGTGCTATAGCACCACAGCGGCCAAAATATTACTTAGCGGGGCAGCTTAGTATTATTTTTCTTTTAATATTTTATTTAGGTGAAGAAAAAGAGATTTGTCAATTTGGGGAATGAGTATTCTTTATTTTCTAGAATATAGAAGAATATAGAATTTATATTATTCCCGAATGGGACCCGAACCCACAGCCGTCGCGTTTACAGTAGAACGCCACTCTGTATCCCGCACGCAGCAGGGTAGGCAGAAGGAAACTAGAGTTAAAACACTCCATTCCCCAATTTCCACCGAATTCTTGAGGGATTGCTGAGTGGCGGAACTCAACGCCGCGCTTCACCTCTACAACAGAGCAATAAATAAAAATTTAAATTTAAATAAATTTTTCATTTCTTCAAATGGAGATCAAACCCATAACCAGTCACGTTTATAGTCATTGGCCTCTGTAATATTATAATAATTATAACATTATTATTATTATTAATAATTTAAATATCTCTTCCACACCCTTGATCGTAAGCTTTCCGTATAAGCGATTGATAGCAGTTCAGTTGATTGAGAACTCCAGTACAAGCACGCGTTATCTACCAGTTAAACTAATTACTAATTAGACTTAGATAATTAACAGCTAGATATCAACGTGTTTATATCAGCATGCCTTATTTGGATTGCAGGTAAACTAGTGAAATTATTTCGTTGTTATTGTATGTTTTTTCTTCAGCTTCACGTTTTTTTTCACGCATAGTGGGATAGACAGAGAAAATTTAAAGACAAGTCACTCCTTTCTCTCTTATCCACACGAATTTGAGATAGAGCCTGTTACGGAAGGGCATTATTAAGTTCCACCACTCAATACGTATTTTTCTAGAAAGAAAAGCTTTATATCTTTTACTACGCAATATCCGGTGTGAAATAAAGCTCATTATAAATTTTAAATAAAACAAATAAACAGTTACTTTGAAGAATTTCAGAATGGACTCCCAATAAGGAGCCTATTATTAATATTAATTAAAATATTTCAGTACTTAGCTAATTGGCTTAGGCATTGTTTTATTGTCGAAGCGGATTCAAAGTGAATTCCAAATATTACAACAATTTAAAGCTTACTTGGTTTTTAAACGGATGTAATCATAACCATGACCAGAATCCGCCTGAATTTGACATATTACGTGTTGAGTGACTTAACGCCGTGGTTTGTTTGACCAGAGTGAAGAAGAAACTAATAAATGTCTGCGAATGGAGATTGAATTAAAAAAGAACCAGACAATCTCAGAACGGATCGAGGACTCCGTACAAAAATTGGTGGTCTCGAGCTTTTTCTGATATACAATCTTAGCTTAGCCGGAGCACTTTCATCTGATACCTCACTTGAACTACTGGCTTTAATACCAAATTTTGCCCCTCTTTTTAGGTTATTATTATTTTTTAATTTAACCACAAATGTATAGTTTTAGATTTTTTCCTGAACTTGTACTATTTATAAAATGAATTTCATTCTAATATATTACCAAAGAGGCGCGGTTTCAAATCCCGCTACAAAAATGAAAATAGTTATATCACATTTAAGCGGACCAAGTCGCAAGCAGTCCTTAACAAGGCATTTAGTAAGCCTTTCACGTGACAGGTGACGTGACGGTCGATCATTTACTCAGGTGTGTCAAGCTGGCCTCAGCGGGACATACGCAAATCCTCACAATGGGGCTATAAATACATTATCAGTTAAGGTATAACGAGGTAGACAAAATAATGAACTCACTTTACTTAAGAAAGATTTAGTGTCTTACTAAAGAAACATATGTTTAAATTCAAAATAAAATTGTATAAGATAGTAGGTTCGATTCCTACTCGAGAGTACGAACTATTTTCATTTTTTCGGGTTGGTAAAAGAATAAAAAGCGGCGTTTAGTTCCAGCGGTTGGTATGGAACTGAGGCCATCGTGGCGCAGGGGCACAAGCATGTGACATGCGAAGGTTGTGGGTTCGATTCCGCCGATCGGGGAAATGAATTATTATTTATTAATATTTTAATGTCATCGCTTTCGTACTATGGCCAAGGCGTGGTGTTGTGTTCCACCACGCAACACGGAAACGGAGAACACGAAAACGGAGTGTTTTAATACTAGATTTCCTCCGCTTACCTTGCTATGAACACTAGCACAAAATAACCAAATCATCGTCGCTGTCATAACTTCGTAAGTTGAAGGATATGTAATAACCGATTTTTTGAGCCGAACATTTTTTGTGGGAAATCAAGTTTTTGCCTAATTTCCCAATTTTTTGTTACTTTTTTTTTAAATTAAGTTTTAATTGGTTATAGATTGAGAAGAAAAAAAATAACTATATGAAGAAGTAATATATATGAAATTAATTTACTATATTATTGGCCATTTATAGAAATTGTATTAATTCCGAATTTAGCTTCATAATTTTCCCACTTTTCGCTATCAAAGAATAAGATGACACCCGTAACAAAAATTTTAAATATAGTATTTAAGTATGATACAAAAATAAAAAAAAAAAACTATACGAGATTTATAAATTCGAAGTCGTGACCAACGCAGTGTAAAAGTGTTATCAATAGTAAATTATAGGTATACATTACATATTTCTTTTTTAGCTTTATGCTTCATCTCGATTGTGCTTATGTGCTAAAGGAAATGTAGTGTTTAGACACTCCGTTACTTACTTTTAGATCCGCATAATTTCGGCGTTCCTTTATCTTGTCACCAGAAAAAGGAAATGAAAATATTAAATAATTCATTTTTCTGGGTGGGAATCGAACCCACGAACGAACGCAGCGGCCTGCGTTAATCAGGCGCGGTTCCAGTGCGCTACGACGGTTAAATATTTCTTTTTATTTGAAAATACCTGGTACCGTTTTGTAATCATTAAATAATGATTACTAAATGCTTGTTGTAATGATAAAAGCTAACGGAATAATAACAGAAAACGTATAGCCGAAAAGTTCACGGTGTAGAACGCTGTAATCTGGCATGTAGTTTGAGTGTACGAGAGAAGAACAGAAGGATTCTCGAAATTTCTACGAATAAAATGGTATATTGTTTTATTTTTTTTACCTTCCCGCTGTATCCCGCACGTAGCATTGTAGGCAGAGGTAACCTGGAAACTTAGCATTAAGACACTCTGTTCCCATTGAAATTCTTCCGTTCTGGAAACATTCCGTGTTGAATGGTGAGTGGTGGAACTAAACGCTGCGCTATGCCTCGCTACCAGAGCAAGGAATGGGAATCAAACTCACGATCCGTCGTTCTTACAGTCGCATGCTTGTGTCCCTGCTCCTCTGACCTCTCACCTCATACCATCTGGCTTTTTAAATTTTATACTTAAAACAAACGAAACCACGAGCGGCCACTAGTCTTCTACACGTCAGACAGCTAACTTAAATAGAAATAATAATAAGAATCATCAGCAAGGCCACGAAAAGAGCAATAACTCATGTTTCATACCGCGTTGCCGGTGAGGATGTTAATCTGATTACATCATTACTCTAATGACCTTGCGGACGAATGGCTTACAAAGGAATCATTTTTTTGTGCCGCCTCACCTCGCGTCATATATGTAATTTTTCTATTATAAGCTTAAGATTAAGCCTTATATGATAGTTGTCATATTGCTTGTAGAAAACGGAGTGTCATAACACTAGGTTTCATGTCTATCCAGCTATTTGTGGGATACAGAGAGAAGCTGACGTTCATATCATATTTCCTGTTTCATTCATCCTCTATGTAGGTATAGCTGAAAGTTAATATTAAGACAGTTTTTTCTCCACTTTACGCCCAATTAAAAGTCATTGCCTGTTGAGTGGCGGATCACAAAATCGCGTCTTGTTTTCTCAGATGGAGGAAAAGAAAACAATTTTAAATGTAATCGTTCCATAACATAAATTACCTAATGCTTCTTATATTCTCGTATGTTTTTTTAGCCGGATGCGTGTTTTTACTTGGCTCGCGTTATCTACTTTTGTCACGTATATTGTGTTATATGCAAATTGAAGTAACTGAATTTTAAATTACCATCAACAGGGCCGTCTTGGCGTACGGGTTCAAGCGTGCGACTGTAAACTCAACGGTATTTGGTTCGATTCCTACTCGAAGAAATGAAATACTTTATACGTATTTCCTTTCCTTCGCTCTGGTAATTAGATAAAACTCCTAATTTTGCAATGCTTGCAAAATTAGGAGGAAAGAGGGCAACGGAAGTGTCGGAAGACGGAAAGACGGAAGACGTTCTAACACTAGGTTTTCAAGTACCCTCTGCCTATCATCTAATTTGCGGGATACAGCTTGAAGCTAAAAATACATAAATCCTAATAACTATATAAAATACTAATATTATAAAGCTGAAGAGTTTATTTAGTTCACGCTCATATCAGTAAATACTGGTTCAATTTTTAAAAAAAATGAGTTAGTCTAAAATATACTATCTATGTAGATTAGGTTACGTTTTGATGTTAGTCACAGTACCTGCGGTCAGAGTTACTTCGGGCACTTAACTTTTTTCTTGTATCATACACAAATTTTTGTTATATCCATTTGACAACGGGAACGAAGCTGCACGTAAAAACTAGTATAGAATACGAACAGAGCTTCCTTATATCCAAATATGGTCATCGCTTGTATGTAAGCGTTCCGTACATGCCCTTGTATGGCTACTATGTAAGTTTACTATTCAAACTGATGAAGTCAGCGGGCTTATCGCCAAATCCGTTCTATTAACCCAAATGGACACTTTGAATGGGGATTAATTATAAAAACTGTTAGATTTGACGGTTAAATTGATTTTATTGGCGAGTCGATAAATTATTGACAGGCACAATTGATAATTTATGTTTATTTGTCCATATTTTTTTTATACGCGAAACGAAAAGAAATTCCGATGATTTAATACTTATCTATATTCTAAATTAAATGTAGAATGAACGTGTATATAATTATTGAAGCCGTCGTGGCGCAGAGCATGGCTTCGATTCCCAGTCAGGGTAATGAATCATTTCATATTTTTATTTTCGCGCTCTCACAGGAAGTTAAAGAGTGTCGTTGAGTTCCACCATTCAACAGCCAATGTGCCCAAAATTGTGCGGGAAATCGGAGAGTCTTAACACTAGGGTCCATCACTACTCTGCTATATGCGAGATATAGCGTGAAGCTATAAAAATTGAGTTTATTCTTTCGATGTGAAAAATACAGTTAGGCACTTATATTCTATCTATGACATATAAATGGTAGCTGTGATATGAATCATGCAAAATTATAATGGATAGCAAGATAAGCGAATTATTTATTAACCAATTTCCTTTTTGTGTTCATCATGGTGCAGGGGCACAAGCGAGCGACTGTAAACGCGACGGTCACGGGTTCGATTTCTACTCGTTGTAATAACACATTTGTTAATTTCATTTCCTCACTATGGTAACGTGGCAAAGCACGGCGTTGAGTTCCCCACTTTCTGTCGAATTTTTGAGATATTACGTGTCGAAAACTTTAACGTCGCGTTTATGCATAAACAATACGCAAATTGTGCATCTCTACTATCTAGATACGAATGGTATTTATAACAAAAAAAAGATCAGCATAATAAAATATTTATTTTATCGTGCTGATCTCGGGAACTACTGGTTCGAATTAAAAATATATTGTATTGAAAAGCCTCTAATCGACTAAGGTCTCGAATATTTTATCGCGTTATAATTTCCATTTGACCACGGAGGCGTGGGGTAAATACTGGAAAAAATAACTTAGAAGATCTAGAAAAACAAAATTATTATATCAATCATACCACGTCTTTGCTTTATCTATTCATAGAATGCGTCTTGGTATAATTTTTGTGAATGGATACTTTTGGCAACAGATATAACCTGGAGTTGAATGACTTCTGAGCGAATCTAGATAGCCTTTGCTCTCAGGCCACGCCCTATATTTTAACTATTTTAAATTTATAGATAAAAAATTTATCATTAATTGGATAATATATAAAAAAAAATTTTAGTATTTATGTATTTTTATATGAGAGGCATTGTGTGTGACCTATAGTGACTCGAGTGGGAATCGAACCCACGATCGTCGCTTTTACGGTCGCACGCTTGTCCCTGTTCCATGACAGCCTCTTTATGTTAGTTACTAGTATTATATTTTTATGGTACTTTTATATATGAATAAAAAATAATTTCATCATTCATGGGCGTCAGTTTCCATAAAAAATGGGTAGTGCAACACGTGCCAGGATTTTTATAGAATTATTATATAGTTATTAATTTAATAAATGTTCAAGGAAAAAATAAATTTGCGTACCGTTAATATGAAATGATGTCATTAATAGCTCATAATGTCATAAATTAAGTGCTAATAAGCAGATAATACTATTTGGACTCATTCCAAAATCAAAACATTTTTAGGATTAATAAATTATAAGGTCAAGTTATTTTGTGCTAAGTAGCGAAACACAACGCCGCGTTTTGTCGTAATGGATACGAATACAAATTCGAATTTTAAGGATGTCACAATGTGTCTAGAATAGACAGCAAGCGGAGAACTCAATTATATCCACAAGGTTCCCTTGAGTAAGTCAGTAAGTAGTATTTATAAATTATTTATATACATATATAAATACGTCCCACTTCTCTACTTAATTGCTTTGGGCATTCAAATCAATCATACTAGTTTTTGTATTTGATTGGACTGGAAATCATGGGTGATTAATCCATGATTAATCATTATTAAACTCATATGTATATGTACATTTACTTTTATACAAAATATTTTCGTTACTAAGCGACTTACAGAAGACGAAATTTGATGTTTAGGTTCCTTGAGGACAACCCGTTGCACCCCGGAAAAGGGTTACGGCGCTCCTGTGTTACGGTGTTTCCCGTATACAGCAGAGAGACACTGCATTCCGTGTTCAGTGATGGAACTGAACGCCGCGCTTTATAGTGTTACCAGAGCGAGGAAATTAAAATAATTGATTCTTTGGAGTGGAAAGTTTAAATTAGAATTTAACTTGTAACAATTATTTAGTGCAGTGGTACAGCGTCTGATAGTAAACGCAATAGTTATCATTTCGATTCCACTCCCCCGAGTGGATATATTTTCTTTCTTAATTTTTGTGATACCCGACAAAGTGCCAAAGACAGTGCCTTGAAAATTGGCCAAAAAAAATGGGGAATGGGGTGTGTTAGCATTAGGTTCTCTCTTGCTGTTTGCGGGTTACAGCGTGAAGCTCCATTTTGTGAAGATGACGATTGTTTTAATCTTTACAGTACACCTTTCTAACTGTAGTTAAGGTCTAGTAAAATAACTTTGAAACGACGTGTGATATAATTTCAAGTTACATTCTTTGAAAATAATAATTGCTCGTTATTACTGATGTAATTGCTCATAACTATAAGTATTTATATTCTTTTTATTTTTTTATGGCGAGGGCAGTTGTGGCGCAGGGGCACAGGCGTGCGCTTGTAGACGCAACAGGTTGTAAGCTTAATTCTCATGTAACAAGGCTAACCTTGCTATATGAGCGTAGGGAACCTAGAAAAGAGACATTTTGTTCCCGCACGCACGGTTCCTGAAAATCACAATTTACTTGAAAATGACAAAATCTAAACTAAAATGTAACCTCTGCTATAGTTACCATAATATAAGGCAATAAGACAAAACCGTTTACGTTCAACAGATCCCGTTACCGTCGACTGTTTCCCAAGTCGTTAAATGATATAATTTATTACTGAGCATTCGGGTTAGAGATCGTGTTGCACACGTGATAATCTCAATATTTTATTTTGTCACTTTAAATGGTCATTCATAATATTGTTGTGTTTACGCGAATATGTATTGCCAATCAATTTCTTTTTATTTTTTTTAATTTTTTCGGTATCGGAAAGCATAGAAAATATAGAGGAAGCACTCTATTTTTTTACTATCTGACGAATTTAAGACGAAGTCCTGCGAAATGCTAAAATCTATGAAAATCTAATTTATATATTAAAATATGCCGTACCATGTTTTAAGCCGTACCACGTTTTGTGGAATGGTTGATAACGCTTCGTAGTGGGCGGAGGCCTAGGCCTTTGCTGTCCACAATTAGGGGCACAGCAAAGGAGGTAATACCTCTTATCCCGAATTTTCTCAGCAGCCTTTAAACGTTCTCTTGCTAGGCGACCTGCACATCGCCTAGGGCCCCCAGGTGCCCCAGGTACCCTAGATCTCCCAGGTCCTCTAGGTCCACTACTTCCATGAGACTCCACTGCCTCAGTCACTACCATCAGAACCAACAAAGCTAGCCAACGCATACCGTCACAACCACTGTATCATCACTCACTTATTATTCGCTAAATATTGATCGATCGAGTGAATAGAAACATATTGACAATTGTAATTAATATTTTTGATAAAACATGTAAAAATTTTAGATGAAGGAAGAATTTGTTTTCGCGGCTTTCTTTTAATTTACTAAATGTTCAGAATGTTTAGTTAATGTATACGATTGATACGTTCAGATTTTATTAGTTAGTATTGACGTGCTCTACGTGCGCGCACGCCGGCTCGGTCGCGGCGACTGCCTGACTTGTAAATGTAAACTCATTCACAATTCATCTTAGCTTAGGCCTCTGGTCCAGTCCTTTGACGCTTTTTTGTCTTAATTGTCCACTAAAGACACGTGGTCGGCAGTTTTTGTTAGCAATTTCTGTTGCTTTGTATATCTCTTGTTTCTATAACTCAAAACTAAGGTTAAAAGATGCTTAAGTGAGGATGTTCAGAGAACGTCCTCACAGAGTTCAGATTTTTGTAATATACGACGTGCCTGGATTTTTTTATCCTGTCATGTTAAAAATTGCCTTCTCAAAGTACCCCAATTGACGATTATGTGTCAAACTCGTTTTACACACGAGCTATATCCGGGGAACCGTTATGAAACCTGAATTGGAGCACATTCTTAAGCAAAATCGTGCAAAGTTCTGTAACATAAACAATTTCCTTATTGTTATGTCGATGCTTTGACTTTTTGTTTGGTTTTAAGGCATTGCGTAAAGAGTAGCGTAACGCCGCTAACAACGCCGGGCCTCGATACCAGGATTTCAAAATATTAAACATTTAATCTCCTCGACTGAGTATCGAACCCACAACCTGTCGCTTTTACAGCCTTTGCGCTATGACTCCTGAATAATAAAATTTTGTATATAAAATGTATATTCTCAAGCGTAAATTTTGACATTATTTTATGGCCATTTTGTTTTATATAAGATAAAGCGTAATATTCTCAAAGAATCTTCATACCTGGCCATCTAACGGCATGAGTACACAAATTAGGTCGTAAGGAATCCTAAGATATAAAGATAACAGTGATAACTATGGGTGGTCGGTCACTTCTTAGTTTAAGGCCTAATTCCTTTACCATAAGAGAGAAGATCGCAGGTTCATTAAAGCATTAAATTAAACAAAAAAGAATTCTAGTGTCTTGTTATCGAAATGTAATTTAACGGTGTCGTTCGCATTATTCTTGATGTGATTTAAATGAATTTGGATATCTTATGGCGTGTTTGCGAAACGTAATCATATTCATCGTCTTTGAGGCTTTCGTGGCTGACTGTCATCGCGACGGTTGTGGCCCTAGTAAGGACAAGGAAATATTTAAATTTTCTTGCTTTGACAACAAGACAAAACACGGCGTTGAGTCCTGTTACTCAACAATATCTTTAAAGCAATATCTTTAAAATTGGGTGGTGTGTGATAACGATAGATTTCATTTGCCTATTTTGCTAAATGCAGATACAGCAAAAGTTAACACTGTTTATTATGCTATAAAAATTAATATTAATGAGACATTACATTATAACTAGGATAATCGGGAAATCCTCTTTTTACGCTTTCTACTCATTTTGGGGAGTGTAGTGGAGTACTTCTATAAGTGCTTGTAATTTTGGCGATTCATCTATATCGATCGCCACAATTACAACGAAAACTAGAAAAAACGAGATTCACAAAAGCGAAGTTGCCAGCTGCAACTTGTATTATATTACAATATTTTAAAATATGTATATTCTATTATTTCTAAGTGTAGAATAAAAAATAAGAATACTTTAAAAGTATTATCCATTTTTTTCTTCAAAAAAAATTTTCACAGATGTGAATGTACGAGTACCTGTAGGTAAATTGGCGTTAAATATTCTTTATTAAAAAAGAATAACGATTTTAATTTCCTGAAGTGATTATAATTAGCTAATTGCTCAATTAACACACAAAACTCAATTTGAGATTTTTAAAAAAGTACCCAAACTAGTAGGACCGCTTTACAAGAGTTCCTATTTCAATTTTATACAGATAAATAATAACCGTTGACTAGGTAGGAATAACCTAGTGCTAAAATATTAATATATAAGAAAAATTGCCAGTTTTCCACGAACGAATAAGAGACTTTGCGTGTCACTGGCGGAATTCAACGCCGCAAATTGTTTTACGGGAGCGGGGAAATATAATTATTTACCCCAAGTGACGCCAATGAGGCAAGAAGATAATGTCTTAAAACTCTTGTACTTTATATACTATGCAATAGATATTAATACGGCTTACAATAACAGAGTGAGTTATGAAAATTTAGGTTTATGTTATCATAAAAGTCATAAAATTCCTATTACATAAGTAGGCCAAGCAGCAGACGAAATAAAAATTTTGCGAACTTAATATTACAGGTTCACGCTGCATATCCCGTTACTGTAGACCTTAGTGTTAAGACATTCCGTTCCCCATTCTTCGCCGAACTCTAGAGGTTTTGTGTGTTAAGTGTCTGAATTCAATGCCGCAATTTCACGACACTAGAGCGAAGAAATGAAACTATAAATTTACTAGTAATAAATTTAAATAAATACCACTAATAACCACTTCCTCGAGGTGGGACCGAACCCACAGCCAGTCGCGTTTACAGTCAATCCTTGTGCCCCTTCGCCACGTATCGCCTCAACTTAATATTAAATTTATAACAAACCGGTTAAACATTTAAACGTTAACAGATACAAAGAAAGACACGTGCTTCAAAGTAGGTACGGATGCTGTGCTCAAATTACGTCACTCCGAGATGATAACTCGAGATGATATGTCAAGGAATTTATTTTGAACATATTGAATGACTGTTTGTTGTACTATTTTTAAAATAACTTTTATTTAAAATTATATAAATGTGCTGATTGCTTATTAGATTTATTTCTAATATCATACAAAAGAATTTATTTGATACTATCAAATATAGATAGATTTAATCGTGTCTAATAAATTATTTGGTTTATAACCCCGTACATAGCAGGATGAGCAAAGAAAAACCTAGTGTCAAAACACTCCGTTCTAATTCTGGAGGCGGGGTTAAAATTACAAGCTTGTGCTCCTGCGCCACGACTGGCCTTAATATTTTCATTTTCTTTCCAATACCTCCTGAATTCTGCGAAAAGTGAGAAACGGGAGTATTCTCAGCTTTCCTCTGCATATCCTGTTATGTGCGGGACACAATGTGAACTTAACAAAATTAACTTAAATTGATTTAATTATGTATGTATATCAATAAGAGGCCTTCATTAGATCATAATTGAATTACTTCGTTCCGTTTTAAAAGCCTCGAGAGCCTATAGGTTATTGCAACATAAAATTAATATGCTTACGAGAACCGTATGGTGTTCCTTATGTCCTTATTATAGTATCTATGTATATGTAGTATTTATCTGCAGCATATGACTAAAAGTGCCAAGGTGATGCCTTATTCGCACTGTTGAAATATATTTTATTGAATATGATGGCTGTGCTATTTTAAATCTACTACATATTCTTTTTTTTTTCAAATCTTCTATACTATATCCTAATAATATTATAAATGTATGTTAATGTATGTAAAAGTTTTTGAGTACTGGTGTTTGTTTCACTCTCAACTAAAAACTACTAAATGGATTTCGATGAAACTATACAGTAATATAGCTTATACATCAGGATAGCACATAGACTACAATTAATGTAAATATTTTGCATAATTTGGCTATAATATAACAATAAGTTTAAACAGGTAAAGCCATTTATTTGTATCGCTAGTACAATCTATGTTGAAAATTCGAAGCCATCGTGGCACAGCAGCAGTGTCTCTCTGTTCAATTCCCACTCGGGAGAAGGAAGTGCTTTTATTTCCTAATTCAGATAACAAGAAAAAGGTGACAAAAATGGCTCAAAAATTGGCCTCAAAATCAAAAATTTACTTTAGTAACTAGGTCCTCTTTTAGGCAAGGACCTTGCTATATTTGGAATACAGTGTATTTATGTAATTCTTTTTAAGTGCCCCTCTATCCATTTCCGTCAAAATATAAAATTACACCGATTGGGAATGGAACCCACAACCATCATGCTTACAATCAGAGTGCTTATAAATCTTAATTACTTAATGCAAAAAACCTCTTCACTAATGAAACATTAGCCATACTCTGTTTAAGTAAGACTAAGAACGATGTAATGATAAATTGAAAACATGTGTATGTATGTATGACTCAACATAACGTGCGAATCGGTGTCGATAAGAGATTTTATCTTAGTGTTAGGATAAATAGGACCTACTTTAACATTTCTGTGATTAGTACGAAATAGTCTCTAATCCAATACTCTGTTTCATTTTATTATCTATTTTAGAGATATTACTAGTTCTGTTATGAAACTAGGCCCATGAAACAAAAACATTTTAAATATAAAGGCTGTCGCGGCGCAACGGGGCAGCGTCCAATTGTCATCATTATGGTTGTAAGTTCAATTTCCACTCGAACAAATGAATATTTTTTTTATGGTAAAAACCGTATGGGCCATCTAAGAGTTATTAATCACCGCCGTCTATGATCCAACAAGGAATTAAAATGAATTCTACGTAATGTCTTGAAAATCGAACGGGTAATATGGATCTCAACGCTGGGTTCAATCTGACTGTTACTCTGCTATATACGGGATATGGAGTAGCTTTATAATAAAATCTAAGGAAATTGACCCTCTTGTTGTAATTGTACATGATGAAACTTAGTGTTTGGTGTAGAACACTGTATTTTTTGGTTTTTGTTTTAACTAGATATATATTTTTATATTGCTAGTGTACATTGTCCTAACCTTACAGCACATGTTAAATGTACTACTAACAAGTAACAAGGGGCCATACTTAGAAACCACGTCGGTCAGTAAAGAGGCATCACTAATAAGCCTCATTTACATACAAACTTGAAAATAGAAATGATGTACCCATCGTAATTAAGCTAATTAAAATACTCTAAACTAGACTAAATATTTTTGGAAAATGCATGATTTTATATGATGGGATGGAAATCGTGGCGTAAGTTCGGAATTTGAAGTGTAGTCGTTTTGAGTTTGATTTTTACTCCGAGTTATTTTATTTTCTTGTTCTAGAAGTAAGATAAAGCATACTTAGGAAAGTTTCCCCATTTAAGTTTTAAGACTAGTAATGGAGTTTCTTAAGACTCGATTTCCTCTGTTTACACTGTTATAAGCGGGATACAGTACAAAAATAATAAATTTATATAGGTTGATTAGTGTTAGATTAGTAAATATAGTACGGAGAATCCAATGATAAAAAGATATTTATATTTTAAAGATACAAGCTCACGTGGTTCCGTAACTCTATGCAGAACGCCGCTTGCTTTATTGCAATATCTACAGATAAATATATATTTTTTTCTTTCAAACTATATATTTTTACCATAGTGTATTTGTGCCAGTGTAACACAACAAAGGTGAAATTTTAAAATGTATTTTACATTAGTAGTATCAAAGAAAAATAATTAGATATTTAACAACAAAAAAATATGTACAACATTAATATACTTTTAACTTTTAAAAAGAATACTTATTTTTATACAATTTTTGAAATAACTACTTTGAATTAACTAAAATTGTATAGTAGATGCAATTGGCTTTAAGTTACCAAGAACGCAGATCGATCATTGACCGGAAATCCGCTTTTAAATGGCAATTGTTAAACACTTGATTGTTACAAGTTCGAATGCGGTGTTTGTGTACCTAAATACCATTGTATTGTTTTGACTTCACGCTGTATCCCGCACATCGCAAGGGAGGCAGGGGGAAAGGGAGTTAAGTAGTTAATGTACTAAAAACTTGCCGTTTAACATTTTTTATAACCCTTACAGTGTAACCAAAAAATGCAGAACACCGTCAATTTGAATGATCTATTCATCCATTTTCTTGAATAATATAATTTCAAATTAGTATTTTTATTTCTTCGCTCTAGTATCAACGCAACACACACTTCAGAATTCAGCGGAAAGTGCGGAACGGAGTGTCTTAACACTCGTTTTCTTCTGCCTACCTAATGTGTGCGGGATACAACATGAAGCTGATTTATTGATTACATTTTTTCAGGACTTATAGAACGAAATAGCATGAAAAACCATGTTTTCTAAACTCATTCGTACGGGAAAACTTTTAATTAGGCGGAGTAGTCCTTAGAATTGGAATCTATGGCTCCGCTACGAATAAGTTGGGATATTTTCTAAGATATTTAGAGGTGGCAAAGAAAAACAAAATCGTCGTTTCTTGGCACACCTCTATCTACATACAGTTGTGAACAGTGAGTACTTAACAACTGAACCATAGCGACTTGTTCATATAGTAGACGTGGGTGAATGAGCTTAAAGCCCGACTTCACAAATAACTGTAGACTGGGCGACGCCGCGCAACGTCTGCGGTAAATATAAATAGCGGGTCAATTGCATATAATGTCCATTGAAATTATGTAACACTTTTTTTTTATAATATAACTTTTTGTAACGGCCTACAAATTCGACGGTTGTCGGTTCGATTTGCGCTGGATGGAATGAATTTATAATTTCATTTCTATACCTTAGTGAAAGAGAGTACCATTTAGTTCTCACTCAACAGACAATGTCTCCAAAATTTTACGAAAAATAGGAAACGGAGTGTCTTAACACTAGATTTTATCTGTCTATCATGCTAAATATGGTAAAGAGCGTGAAACTATACTTATTATTATATGTTAAGTACGTATACCTGGTACGTATCAGGAAGTTAATACATAATTTAGTATTATAATTAATTGGTCTCTGGCAAAGCTCGTTTATTTACGGTATCATCAAAGGCATCTGTACTGCTTAGAATCAGGTTAGTTTAGAACGAAAGCAACATTTGTAGAGTAGTATTTATATATTTGTCCTATTTCTGAATAATCTTGGATAAATATTGGAGTTTTTAAGCTCCAGGCGGTATCCCGTATATAGCAAGGTAGACAAAGGGAAGCTAGTGTGAGAACACAGCGTTCCCTACGCACCGCACAATTTTATCAGCATGTGCATCTTTTACATGGTGGCAGACCGAACTCATTTAGATATTATATATATGTTGTAATTTAGCATGTCGTTACTTTAGATAGTGTAGGAACCACTAATAGAGGTTTCATATAAATTCTTACATGAACGATAAAAAACTAGATATTCCATTTAACGTCTTAAAATCCACGCAAGCAACCTGGCAGCTAGTATTAATATTAAGACACTTTCGCTTCCGATCTTGCGCTGAATTTTAGATACATTGAGTATTATATGGAGTAACTCAACGTCGCGCTTTGTCTTGTTGCCAGAACGAGACCGCGAAAATGTTCAATATTGCATTTCTACGAGTATAAATTGAACCCACTGTCGCGCTTACAGTCACACGCTTATGCCATGATTTTTAAAATTTAATTGTAATTAATGTTTCTTAATAATCTACAATATAAATAATCGATTCTGCTCCAAAATTATTTGTAAATTAAAGTCACATCTACCTGTACTAATTAGTCTTTGCTAATTTAAATCCCTTTGAAGTGAGTTATCGCATGCTCCTTTGAAAATAAACAGTAGCGGTTTACACTTGCGAGCATATAAAAGTATAAACATTATTTTATTTACAAGTAAAATTATGAATTTTGGCAGCTAGCATTTGCAAGTAGTACTAGTCTAGGAAGTTAAAAAAATAATAAATAGCCTTAAAAAGGAGGTAAAAATTGATATTAAAGCCACTAGTTCAAGTGAGGTGATGATGGCTTTAGCTAAGCTTGATTTTCAGAAAAAAAAATACCACCAATTTTTTTACGGAACCCTGTGTGGGCGAGCCTGACTCACGCCTGTTCGGTTTTTTACATAAAAACACAATAATAGTAAAATTCAGATGAAAATTTGAAAGATATAGGATTTGAATTCGAATCGGTTACATCATCATCATCAAGTCCATCACTTGCACAATTACTACCGTGCTGTATAAAAATTTAAAAATGTGTATTTTTAGGGCCGGCAGTGTACTTGAAATTACGTTGCACACCTACATAGGTCATGCCTAGTTTTATGGTAATTAAGATAGGCTTTATAGCCATTTATTTTGTACTTTAACGAGTGTCAATTAAATAGAATGAAATATTTTAAATTCCATTATATACTATATAGTCCTATAATATCTTTAAAATCAAATAAGATGAAAAATGAGTGTTTTAATACTACTATTATAATTTATGTAAAGATATTGTATAATTTGGCTGTAGTATAATAGTCAGCTTTAGCGGGCGAAGCCAGATGTGTGTCGCTAGTATAACATAATATAAAAATTGATAATATAAATTGATTCATCATAACATCGTGAGAATAGACTAACGTTATAGGTATCTCTACCTACAAAAATACATGACCCAAGGCAAATAACAATCTTGTGTACAATTTGCGTAATATGCGTGCGCCCTAATTCGCTAACGGCCGGACCCACCTCGTCGCGGCCGCCGGTGACGGATGACGGTAGACGGTACCAATACGCTTTATTGATTGTTGATTGTTCAAACATGGATATCATTATTTTGAAATATTATAATTCTTCTTGAGACCACGACGGTCTCAAGAAGAATTATATATATAAGGTGCAGCGGCACCTTAGTGTCTGGTTACAAAACGCGGTCGTTGTGAGTTCGATTCGTGGAATTAATTATTTTAATTCCTATTCTACCAACAAGACAAAGCACGACATTTAGTTCCATATAACAAGCAGTGACAGTTCCATATAACAATCTCGAAAATTAAACGAAAAGTAAAAAAATTGAATGTCTAAATACTTGGTTATATCTGTGCTTTACCTATACGGTAGGCAAAGAGAACTTAGTTTTAAGGCACTCCGTTCTCCACGCAACATTTTCGAAATATTGTGTATTGAATAGCTCCTAAAACCTCCTCCTTAAGAGCATTGTCCTGTCGTAAAAGCGAGGAGGCAAAACCATTCTTTCTTCCGTTCGAGTTTCGAATTTCG
>DWAP01000691.1:0-19394 GCA_018230625.1 Heliconius eleuchia
AGACGCTCAAGTTTATTTAATTGCTCCTCTCTTAGATCAAGATAGCAAGGATCAGCATAATCAAGAATCGGTAAAAGGAGAGTACTTGCTAACGCAATCTTAGTAGGTATAGGGAGAAAATTGCGTAACCGTTTAAGAGAGCCTAGAGAAGCAAACATCTTCCTGCTCACATCACATAGCTGTGAGTCCCAAGACATGTTTTGATCCAAGATGATGCCCAGATCTTTTACAGATTTACTGTAAGGTATAATAACACCGTCAAGAAATACAGGTGGTAAAGTGAAGAGATCTATTTTGGATATAAGTTTTGCACTGCCAACTATAATGAGCTGCGTTTTAATAGGATTCAGTCGTAAACCAAATGATTTACTCCATGTGTATATGTTCTCCAAGTTTTCATTAATGGCTTTTATAGCAAGAGGTAACTCAGGTAGTTTGGCTTGATGGTAGATTTGAAGATCATCTGCATACAAATGGTAGAGAGAAGAAACGTGTTGAGAGATAGTATTAATAAATACAGAAAATAACAAAGGAGATAACACGCCACCCTGCGGAACGCCAGCAACTACAGGAGACCAGTCAGAGTGTGAGTCATGGATTTGAATGCGTTGCCGACGCCCAAACAGGTAACTACGAAACCAGTCAATTGCATTAGGAGATATGTTAAGTGACCTCAGAGTAGCAAGTATGATATCGAAATCCACAGAACCAAAGGCATTACTGAAGTCAAGCAAAACGAGGAGTGTAACCTGCTGTGTGTCCATGCCTTTTCGAATATCATCGGTAACTTTTACTAACGCAGTAGTCGTACTATGACCGGGACGGAAACCAGAATTAATTTTATATCATTTAAAAATATTTTCTTTTCTTCGCTCTGGCACCAAGGCAAAGCTAGGCGGTGAATTCCGTCACTCAACACGAAATGCCTTGAACAATTCTGCGGAAATTGGGAAACGGAGTGTCTTAACACTATGTTCCCTCTGCCTAACCTGCTGCATGCAGGACGCAGCGTGAAGCTGATTTGATTTGAAAGTAAGTTAAGTTTACACCAAGTTTATAAAAGAGCTACAATAGATGCCTAAAACATCCTTTCTACGTGTACTCTGTAATAACTACCTATTTACCAATTCTACATTTAGCTAATATATGTAACTAATTTTAAAAACTTTACAGCAGTTAATATGAAATCATTACAGTTATTTTACAAAGAATATTATGAATCAATACCCAAATCAATAATTTAACATTTAAGGCGGTTTCGGAAGCAATAAATTAAATTATTAAGTGACATCAGCACATTTAACAGTTTTAAAAACATAACATAGGTAAAAAAAACGTAGTGTTACAAAAATATATACGTATAATTCATAATTAGCTTTATGTATATTTTATAAATCAAATATCAACATAGTCGTATTTTTCAGTTCGAACAATAAAAAAATCTTATAGAAATTACGAAATGTCGTAAAAAATCATATTAGAATATTACAGATTAGAGTAATAAAAAAACATATTAGAAAGTACTTTTTAGTTCTCAATCAATTCTGCTTATTAAATCAATAATCATGTAGTTTAAGCGGGCGAAGCCGCTGGCGAACCGCTAGTTAAGTAATATAACGTTTTTATTGTGCTTAAGTACCATTTTTATTTTATGGTAATACTTTATTTCGCACACTATCGCGTCCTGACGCCTGCCCAGGCGCGCCTGGGTACGGTATGGGATGGGTCAAAGGTTTAATACACCAGCAATATTTTTAAATTACATTATAGTAGAAGATCCCTAAGTCACTATAATAATAAATAATTATCATTACCAGTTAATCATATATTTTTTTTCACTCCAAGAAAACATTAATTTTGACCCTCAACAATAAGATAACGCGAAACTTATAACTAGTAATCTCTGAACAGACAAGTGTGACAAAAAAGGTGTCCTTACAGAAATAACCTACCAAAGACATACATCTTATTACTATTGGAAGCTGGTTCCATACATTATTGCCCATTGTCCTTTATCGTACTATCAAGTTCTGCTATTCACCACAAAATGTCTCTAAAATTGAGCAGAAAGTGGGAAACGGAACGTCTTAATATTTGGTTCATCCGGTCTAAATGCTATCTATTTACATAATACAGCATTAAGCTAAGAAAATGATAATATCATTCTAAGAATCTTTCATGAAATCATAATATAAATTGTTTCTTCGTGTTTTCCAATTCTTTAATAACAATATATACTAAAAGGGATATACAAAAAAAAATTTAATTTATAAATTAGTTTATAATTCAGAGTAATAACCTATTATTAGTAACATAAATTATGTCAATTAAAGGGAACTAAATGCAGTCATACAAAATATTTCTTGAATAAATTGCCATTTGATCATTTTAGTTTTAAAATTTTATGGATACAACCATTGACATTTTTTACACTGCAATTGTTTTAATCAGAAACAATATTGTGTTATAGAAATTTCCAAAAAAATGTGCTACTTACTTAGACTGAAATGAGCCACATTGTTAGATTTAATGAACACATGTAATTTATGATATTTCATCTTTAGTTTCCACATCATCAGCAGTAATATTATCTTTTTCATTTTCTTCACTGCTGTCTTTTTTAGGAGCAGAGTTTTCCTCTTGTTGCTCTTTATCTTTTGGCAATTCTGATTTTACATCTGATATAGAATAATTATCAGATTCGATTTGAGGTGGAGGTGTATTTTCAACTTTTGATTCTTTTTTATTAGACTCTTCTGTATCTGAACTTTCACTTTTGTTATCTGTTGGACTCTCTTCTTGAATATCAATGTGATCATCTTCTTTAGGAGAATTACTATTACCGTCAGTATTATCACTAGATGAAGAGCTTTCCTCACTTGATAATATTTCAATTGTATCCTTCATTTCTATTTCTTCTTTATTTGATTGAGAGCTATTTTTATCAACTAAAACTTCACTTATGCTTGTATCTTGAGTTTTCTGTTTTACACTTTCTTCATTGCTTTTTAAATCTTTTGACTGTTCTAGTAATTTTTGCTCTGTCATTTCTGCATCATCAACCTTTATTTCTGGTATTGCTAATGTTTGATTTGTTGTATCAGATTTCATTTCAATATCTTCCTTGGAATCAGAAGACAGTTCTATGGAACTATTATTATTTTTAGCATTTTCACTTGTTGATGCTACAGCTGGAGGAGCATCTTTTGAGGACTGATTAGACTCATCATTTTTTTCTGTAACATTTAACTCTGGAGGAGTAACTGACTCATACTGTGTAACTGGTTTATCTTGTATTTCCATTGAAGTTTCTTCTTTAGCTTGTAATCGAGCTTCTAAATCATCCACTGAAATATGCGCATCTGAAGACCCTGGTTGAGGTTCAGAGTTCTGCCGAGAACCACTACTTTCCTTCCAGGTCATATCTTCCATTTCTACATCAACATTATATTCAGAATTATTGTCTGAGCCATTTACAACTGGCTCTACAGGTTCACCATTTTCTGGCTCTGGATGACGTTGATAACCAGGTTCTCGTGTGCTTACGACTAAAATATTTTTTTCGATTGCTCTCATAAATTTATCCACACGGTTGTATTGTTTACGTGGGTATGTCAATAGTTCGCAAATTCTTTGTACAGTAAAGGGAGCAGAGGTAAAAGAATCAAGTCGTTCCATTAAACTATTTTTCATAATATCGTAGTTAAATGGATCAACATTTGGATATGGTGGGATATCTATACCTGGACTAGTTTCGTAGAAGTCTGTTAAAACATTCAGAAGTTTCTCTTTAAACAAACTTTTAACAAGAGCCCATTGATAGACGGGGTCGCCGGTACGCGCCACATATGCTAAATAATCGTTTAACTCTTGTGGTATAGTTTTTGGTTTACGTTTCGAAAATTCTTCAAGGAATTGAAATATTTCTTCGGCATTTTCCATTCTTAAAAAGCTGTTTACGAAAAATAACGTTTACCAAACAATTACAGCTACAGAAATGCAGATTGCATATTATGTATTATGCAGACTGGATACAAAGACAAACCACAGAATATATATACCTAAGGAACATTTACTCTATCGGTAGTCACACATAAAACACAATATTATTATCAATATAACATTGACAGTAATATTGTTCAGTCAGTCAGTCTCTGATGATGTCAATACAATATTGACTATTGTTCAATATATGGCCCCACACACTACACAATGTTATTGACAATATTTTGTTGGAAAACGTGACGCAGTCGTTCAGTAGCTTTATTTTTATGCGTGTTAAATTAAAAATAGCTAGAATAAAATAAATTGTTGTTATAGTTATTGCCTTTAGCTTACTTACAATAAAGGCAATAAAAAGAATTGATCAAAGACTAGATGAGAAAAAAACTGAGCTTAAGAATTTAATATTATTAATAAACTTCAACAGATGCCATTTGTGGCCTAGGGGAACAAAGCGTGACTGTAGTGGATTCAATTCCTAACCAAGGAAATTACATATTTAATAATTTTAAAGCAGGGCTTAGTTCCGCCACTCAACACGTAATGCTTTCAGAGAATTGGGAACGGAGTGCTTAATACTGAGTTCCCTCTGCCCATCCTGCTGTGTGCAGAATACAGCGTGAAGCTAATTTTACTAACAGAATGATTAAAAAAATTACATGAGGATTAGAGATAGCCGCTTTAAAAAAATATTCGAGAAATATCTCTATTTGGTTAGATTTTTTTTGTAAATATCGAGAAGCTTTTATAGCGCATAATATTTTTTTACTTTGACATGATATGTTTGTCATGTTTTAAGAAACTCTATTAAATAATGTTTTTCCGTGGGAGTAGCATTATTTTCGGTATTTACACTGTTTTCGTCGTTCATCTTGAATAAAAAATAGAAGCGTTCGTCACTTTGAACTCATTTTTTCTTTTAAAATATTGCAGCGCGCCCGCTCACGATAATATTATTGACAATAACCCGATATTGTCGTGGCATAAACAGAATTCTAGGAATCTACAATAATATTGAGAATGAAAAAGGCCACTCAAACGCAATATTGATAATACGTACATTATTGACTATTTTATTGTACGTATGTGGCCAGGTTATGGATTAAATAAAAAGATATAGTCATTATTTCTGTAAAAGATACGCTTTTAAATTATTTTAATCTGTTTTCTGTTGTTTCTTATTTAATAGCTTTTAGGCGTGCTTATGGAGCACAGTTTATTTCGTCAATGTTACGTGGAATGAAGAAGACACTCATTTTAATCTATAATATGTTCTTTTAATAAAATGTGGTACTGTCATTGTCAACTGTTTGACAGCCTGAATTATTAATTTTCATGAAAATTTAGAATAAATTTGAGATTTACTAAGAATCTAGAATTTTAGATATTACTTTTGAAAATAAAAAATGAATACTTTATTAAGAAGAAACTTAGTGCCGTTTTGTAGTACGACTTTCAAATTATCCGCTAGATTGTTTGCGGATTCAGCTGTAAATGAAAAAATTGACAAAATTGTTAAAAACAATAAAGTTGTTGTTTTCATGAAAGGCATACCAGACGCTCCTCGTTGTGGATTTAGTAATGCTGTGGTACAAATAATGAGAATGCACGCTGTACCATATGAAAGTCACGATGTCTTATCTGATGAAAACCTTAGGCAAGGTTGGTATATCCCGTTTCCCGAAGATATTATGTAATTGTATTTTTATGTTAACCTGCATTTACTGCAATAATCAAGTGACTAGCAATAACAAATTTTCATAATTCACTTGTGTCTCATTCTTCATTTATCATTAAATAAAAAAAAATATTGCTTTTTTATTTACTTAATAGGTATATTGATATAATAATTATTATAAGTTAATAGTTATTATTATTATCTTTAATTATTATAAGTTATTAATGTAAACTTAAATATAGCAGTTGACAACGACAACTGAACTATTGTATTTTAAAGTATTGTTGTCAAGTAAGTGGCTTAGGTCTTATTGAGAATAAATGTCTATAAACTGAAACTGAATAATTGTAATTTTTTATTTATATTTTAATTTCAAACGCTACATGTTATTTATTTTTAGGTATTAAAGAATATTCAAATTGGCCTACAATTCCACAAGTTTTTATCAATGGAGAATTTGTTGGAGGTTGTGACATAATGCTGCAAATGCACCAGTCTGGAGAGCTTGTTGAAGAACTTAAAAAAATTGGTATCAAAAGTGCTTTATTAACAGCTGAAGAAACAAAAAAGGAAGAGAGCAAGTAACAGTAACTCTCAATTATGAAGTAAATTTTATGTTAGGCTTTATAGGAGTGGTTTAAGTCAAATTTGGTCTGAAATAGATTTATTACATTATTTGTAATTTGCCTTATTTACATTATTAAATCTATTTGTTGGCACATAATACATATAACATGGTTTCTTATAATATAACTTTTGTTTACTCACTCGGGTAACAAGTCAATGAGTGGAATTCAATGCCGAGTTTTTCTGTTACCAGAGTGAGGAAATGATATCAATTTGCCAATCTGAGTGAGAATTAAATTTTATGCACAATATTTGTTTTTTTGTTATTTGGCCATAGGGAAAACCAATATATCATTTTGTGTATTGCGTTTCAATTGTAGTTATTTGTTCTTTGTTAATATAATGTACAATACACATTTGTATTGCCATATTGTCTAAAAAAAAACTAGCATTGTGTGTAAATATCAAATATATTATTAAATGTAATTTTTTTGGCAATTATGTTTATTATTATATAAATTGAACACATAACATCTTTAGTTCTTTGCTCTCAGTACAAATTAGCAAAGTCAAAGCCATAGTCTTTCTAACAGAGCAGAGAAAAAAAATCCAGTCCACTGGAGATTGAACCCACTTTCAAATATATGATGCTTCCAAATCCATTGCACTATGATAACGTCATCATAATATAATTTGGTTATAATTTTTGTTATTGTGATTTAGACTTGTATGACACATATAAATGTAACATATTTTAAAAGTAAATAAAAAAAACAATTATTTAAGAGCTCTTTATTAAATTAGCTGTACATTCGAGTTAGTATACTTTTTGGGCACATAATTCATTCTTAATCTACATACCGCTGCTTCCTCCATAGTAAAATTGGTTGAATTAACAACACAGTCAATATTAAAAGAAAAAAAAATATGGCAGATCATTTATTTGGAGTACTCATACTAAAATACTCTTACAAACGATTATCATACAAAAATGATATTCAGGTGATAAATAAATAGATGCAGGCAAGTTATGGCGTTTTATGACAATAAATAATTTGTGTGACACTTCCCTGCATTTGTGTGTTCTTACATATTATACTATAATATGTTAAATGTCCCTACCAAAGTATTTTAATTACTAATGGCAGTAAATAAAAAAAAATCAAACTTGTATAAATAATGTTCGCTTAATAAATAAATAAAATATTAAAAAAAAAAACATTAACTTACAATGTGAACGAGTCATTTTGGTGTCACACATTAGCCGAGCCTAACATTAGCACCATCTTTAACTTACTAAATAATCGATTTGTGACTTTCCCCATAATTTCATACAAAGATAAAAAAATCCTAACTCTAATATATAAATAGTATAGTTATAGTTAAAATACACATATTCCTTCTGATTTGAGCCAAAAGTGGGTAAAGTGGTAGGAAAGTTAATGGCATTTTTGGTTTTAAGATTGCACATTTTTTTTTAATACAGAACTGTTAAGTCTAACTTGGCACAAAAATTGTTTTGCGTTAAATTGACCTGGTTAGGGCGAAATGAGGTCAAAGTAAGAAAATAATTTTTGTGTTATATCGGAGCGCCTCCGCTACGTCACGCCGAGCCTCGCCGAGTCTCTGATGATGACTGATGATGTCTGATGGTGACTGATTGACCTGTATCTACAGAAATATATTATTAGTTCATTTTCTAGATTTTTATTAGTTTTATGTAGTCTATAATATAAAACAATGTTACTTAGTGACTCAGAGACAATGCATAGATTACGATTATATATTATGTATATGAAATACTACAAACAGACATAGGGGAGAAATAATAGTTTCAAAAATTCCTATAGGAATATATGAGCAGAATGGAATTTACTTTTGCTTTCATAGTTGGGGGAGTGATATTACTTTGTTTATATTTAAATATATTTATGCCTAAGAATTTTGGCACAAAACAATAACATTTAGGTTGGGCACTTGCCAAAAATTTGTGTTTTATTATTAGTTTCAATTGTTCTATTATAAAATAGGCGATATACTGCTTACAGTGCAGTAGTATTATATGATTTGGTTGTGGATTCAAAACTTCATGTACTGTCTTTTTTATATCCAATACCAGAAATACATATGGTATTTCAGTGTAGTCGGATAAGAGTTCTGCTGGTTTTTGTAGAAAAAGATAAACATCATAATATTTATTTTGATATACCAAAAATATCTTTTACACAACAAATGATGAGAGTGGCAGTTGGCCGCGGCGGGCGTACCTAGAGGTCGCTCTCGCCGTAGAGCGCGGTGGAGAAGGCCATGTAGTCGAGCGCGTGCGGCGGCGCGCCGGCGCCGCGGTACGGCGGCATGCGCGCCGCGCAGTACTCCGCCTGGTCCGGCGGCAGCTCGCGCCGCAGCTCCTCCGCCGTGATGTACGGCTACGATACGCATGCTCATGTTGCACATCATTCATATTTATATTTTATTTTGCTTGCAATCGGTAACTTGAGAGCAAACCACTATTTAAATATGACGAAGTAAGTGAATTTCAGTACCTTGTCACCGGCCAAGATCCTGAAGCTGTCGATGACCTGTTCAGCAGTATCGGTGTCGGTGGACTCCCGGGTCATGAAGTCGAGGAAAGCATCGAATGAGACGTAACCTGAGGGTTTAAGCAGTTTTGTTCATGAAATCATATTTTTATAAACAACATTGTCGACTGTAAACACAGATGTGCGTCAACTCCCCCTCGCATGAATTATTAATTTCCTCATAATGGTAAAAAACAAAGCGCGGCGTTGAGTTCCGCCACTTAACTTGATATATATCGAAGACTAGAGAACACAATAGCGAGCAGATTGTATAGGGGTAGGGGCCTACACTATTTAGCTAGAGATTAACGAGTTTGAGAATAAAATAGATTCAAATTGAACGTTCCTCTGTTTCTTGCTGTGCTATATGAATAATAAATTTGCTAATGAATGCTAACGGACATTACGCGCTCCGAAACTATTTTTATTTTCTAATTCAGATATTATATTTCATTATCAAATCTATTCATAAAATGAAAAACGGAGTCTCTAGACACTAGCTTCTCTAAGCTTACAGATTAGATAAACATTAATTGTTAATTGCAACATTACCGGTATTATTAGGATCAACAACGGCCAAAATACGTTGGAAGTCGAGTTCTCCTTGACGGTCCTTGCCGATGCTGTAGCCCACTGACACTAAGCAGGATTTCAGCTCTTCTGGTGCTAGACGACCTGTATCACAATTTTGTTTTGCTTTAGTAGGAGTTAGGAGATATGGAATTATTGTATAAATAATTTATAATTCCACATATGTTATCTATATCAATCTACATTATATGAATAGTTCTTTAAATATGAAAATTATAAGCAAATGGTGCTTTGCAACCGCAACTGAAACTACTAGATATTCGAAAAAAAGTTATACCCAAATTGATATAGTATTCTTTTTATTTATTTACACGCATTTATGTTCCAAAAGGTTAAATATAGTCGTGGCCGGAATGGAGCTGGACTTTCTGAGCTTTTGCGCATTTTTCACACGGGAAGAAAATAGTGAAAAGTAAAGCCCGACAATTAATTTATGAGTGTTGTTGACACAAAATATATTGTATCATATGCAAACTAGCGCAGTAAATGAAACTTAGCGTCGTCCTCTACTGTAGTTTAGTGTTAAGGTTAGTTCTGCGGTTTCTATCTCGAACACGCATTCTGCGTGCCAGTGCGTACCTCCAATAATCCAAAAAGTTCTTGCCGATCTATAAAAAAATCTAAAATCAAATCGGCTACCTACAGTAAATTCAGAGCGGCCACGACTCGCCGACCGCACTGTAATAACCGTGTAGGCTCAATCAATAAACTTACCGGTACGATTCTTATCAAAGTGGTTGAACGAAGCGCGGAACTCGGTGAGCTGTTCTTGCGTGATGCCTTTAGAGTCGCGCGTCAGGATCTGGTTCTCGACCTCGTTGATGGTGCGGTTGATGGATGTTAGCAGTTGTTCCCAGCCGACGCGGAGCGTCTCCATTGTGTATTGAGAGTACCTGAGAGTGTGGAAATTAGGAATTATGTAAGGAATATGGTTTTTACTCTAAGTTTATATAGCAGAGTCATATTCATATTTTGTTATATTTTGCAAGTATAATGAATAAAAAAATATTATATATTGTGAGGAGGGTCAGTTACAGAGAGAGCTGTGGAGCCCTAGTTACCGATGGCGTGAACCCTTGTCGGAAGGGTAGTTTGTTATATTTTTAAATGTATCTTTTTATATCAATTTATATTTAAGAATTTGCAATTTATTTATTTTCATAATAGTAAACTATATGGATGTTATAATAAAAATATATATATGTGAATGTGTCTTTGTTTTGCAAAATAGCTTAAATGATACATACCTATTTTCAAAGATCATGCCCTCCTGTACAGCTTGGTGGATACGTTCCAGCTCTTCAATGTGCGGCTTGTACGCGTACACGCCCGCCTCGTACTCCTTCAGCCTGTGCAGTTGGTCTTCTAGTGAACCCTGGAATTTAGATTTTAGTTATTACCTATATACTGATTCATTTCGTATTTCCTATGTATAGATTTTGGGGTCGTGATGGCGAAGTGGTACAGCGTCTGACTGAAAATGCGACGATATTGGGTTCGATATTTTGAAGGGAGTATACTATATGAATCATTGAATCAGTTTTTAGACTCGGCAATGCGCGGCGTTGAAATATGCCATCTTAGCATTTGATTCGAGTGCGTCACCTGCAGGCCCATGCCGATGGCGGTGACGGCGTCCATCTGGCGCTCCACCCAGGGCCCCACGGCGTTGGCCTTCTCGGCGAACTGGCGCCGCAGCGTCTCGTTGCTCTGCTGCTTGCGCAGCTCGGCCGCCAGCGTGGCGTCGCGCTGCGGCAGCAGCTGGCGCACGTCCGACCACTTGCGGTTCAGCTCCTGTTTATATTTTATGTGTATCTCTCTAGTCTCTCTCAACTCTGAAGTCTGGTATGCATAGAAATATAATAATGGTACAAGTTGTATACAAAATAAATAAATGATCACTCACTCTGTTTTCTATACAAATTTCTTTGTAAAAAAATGTTATAAAATACATTTAAAACTAAAATCATTGCATATAAATACAGTGAAATGTATGAAATACTACTCAATATGTAAAAAGTCTACACTAACATGAGCAGTAAGAGCAGTGTACGGGTTCTCCAGACCACCAGGTATCTGGTGCTGCTTCACAGTGGCCTCCACCTGGTGCACCAGGTTCACGATCGCCTGGTACTCCTTGTCGGCCTCCCCCAGCGTGGCCTTGAAGCGCGCGTGAGCGTCCATGAGGCCGGAGATCTCCTCGATGGTGTGCACGATGAACATGTCCACCAGGTCCTCGCGCGTGCCGTCCAGCCAGTTGTTGAAGGGCGCGGCGCGCTTGGCGAACTCCAGGTGCAGCAGGTCGATCTGCTCCAGCACGCGCTCGGCGTCGTCCAGCGCGGCGCGGCGGCGCTGCGTGAGCGCGCCCAGGCGGTCCCACTGCGCGCAGATGCGCTGGCAGCGCGCGTTCACGCCCGCCACCTCGTGGTACTCCAGCGTGCTGCAACGGAAATCCACAACTCACTAAATCTGCACACCTACAAATACTTTTAAATTAAAAGGTTGTAATGAAAATGACATTGTCATGTAATAAAATGCTATCCCACTAATTTAAAATGTTTTGCATGAATTTCTCTTAGATACACCTGAACGTCGGGCACATGTTCCTAATAAAAAAAAACTACTGTTATTTGTTTCTTTGAAAACACAAACTGAGACATAAAGAGCCCGAAACAGATTACGTTTACGTTTGACTGATAATTAAACATTTTTTAGGTTTCATTAAACATTGCTTAAAAACCGAAAACATATTTTGACAATAACTAAGGCCTTAATTTCGACCCAAACAATGAAAAATAAGTGAATGAGTAAATAGGAGCACTGGAGCTTCCAGGTTTGACTATAACATATGTTGTACATATTTAATAGAAAATACGCTATTGGTGCGATTCAGAGTGAAGTTAATACAACAAAAAAATATTTAATTAAAAATAAACCCACTTAAGCTCCTGCGCAATGGCCGCGATCTGCTCCACGCGGTCCTGGTGCGCCGCGAGGTCCGACTCGAACGCCTCGTGCTTCTTCTTCAGAGCCTTGATGTCGTACAACTTGCACTGCCTGTAGTCCTGTGATTGGAGCATTTCTTCCTTTCCTGTGTAAGTTTATATTCGGTTTCATTTATAAGTTTTATAGCTTCACGCTGTATCTCGCATATAGCGGAGTAGTCAGATGGATCCTAGTATTAAGACATATTAAGACCCCGTTTTCCACGGATAGATCTATTTTCGAGACATTGCACGTTGAGCGGCGGAACTTAACGCTACGATTGATTAATAAGATGTAAATTCACAAATAATTTTAATAAGCTACAAATTAATTTTCTTAGCATTTTATTTTGGTCCTTCGAGCCGGATTTCCTTTTTTAATTTTATTATTAACAAATATATTATTTACCTCTGGTCCAGTCTTCGTGGATGTCGGCCTTGTGCTTGAACTTCTGAGCAAGATATTCGAGACGCTCCAGACGCATCATTTCGCTCAAGAGCCATTCTTCGAATGCCTTTTCTGCAATTTCAAGACCCTTCCATGCTTGGGCGATGTCCTGAGTAGAATAAATAAAACAAAATAGTAAAAGTAAGTTGCATGTTTTTAAAAACAATTTGTTTTTGAAGTAAAATATATTTTTTTAAATGAAGAACTTTTTAAAGTTATTAACTTAGACGAGATTAAACAAAAACCCGGCTTATATAGATTTATTATGATTTAGCGTAATGAACGAGTGGGATAGTCTATTATTACTTCAATATTTGTGAAATAAGCAAAAGTAACACTATTTTAGCCTACCCTGCTGTGTGCGGGATATAGCGTGAAGCTGATTTTAACACAATTTTTTACTTTAAATAATTTAAATATCTTTTTGTTTTATTAGATTTCTTGTTATAAATATTATTAAATTTATAATACTTACAGAAACCATCTTGCCTTCAGTGGGCATGTAGGCGGGGCGATTGCTGAGGCGCAGTTTAGTTTGTAGGGTGTTAAAGTTGGTCTCAAGTTTGGCCTTCTGTTCTACACGTGGTGGCTTGTGTTTACGCCTGAAAAAATATAAATAGGTATTTTTTTTATTATCACATACTACAGGGTTTAACAGGTACTCATAGCACTAATAAGTTTTAAGGTCGTGAGTAATCTATTGATATTATCTGACACAAGAACAACACATCTTACAACCAGGTGGTGAAACGTCTTCCGATTTTTCCTTTTTGTCAAAAGTGATACCAAAGTATATAAATTTTGACTGTAATTAGAAATAATCATATTACATACCTGTAAGTACGGTAGTCCTCGAGCTTCTTCTGGCAACCGGCAAGAGAGTTGTCGGTTTGGCGGCTGTTGAGCCACGGCATTGTGCGCCGGATCCAGTCCAATAACTACATGTAAATATAAAAGAAAATAAACATTACATATACTCAGTCATCACTTAAAACCTCGTTTGGGAAGACTTTATGATGCTTCTCATAATGTGTTGATTGTTTCGTTCGTTTCTTCATATCGTAGGTATTTCGGAAAAACCTATTATAGTCGTGACTCAAAGGCACAAGTGTATGACTGTAATCACGACTAGTTTCGCCACTCAACACGAAATACCTCCGGCGGCAAATGGTGAACGAAGTGTCATTACACTAGGTTCTTTCCTTTGTCTACTCTGCTGTGTGCGGGATATAGCATGAAGCGAATTTTAATTACAGTATTTCTAAACAATGCCCAAGAACATACACAATTTTGGATAAACTTATCCTATTTAATTCTTCTGTACTATCAATCACTCATTGAGTAAACAGAGTTTTACATATGTACATACTTGTTTATGTACAAATCATGCTACTACTGTATAACACAAAATAATTGGTGATACTTACGTCGCTGGCGAGACGTTCGTACTCTTCCATAAGGCGTTCGTTCTCCTGGTTGACTTTGAGAACTTTGCAAATGCGGTTGGCGGCAGTTTCAGCCTGTTACATAGTAAAGTAAAGCCTTAAATTATTTTTATTATAGGAACATTTATAATTATTTGTAAAGTGTATAAGTAGATATTAATAAATTTCAAGTGTTATTATAAGAAAAGGTTTATTATATATAAATTCAACAATTTACTGAAATTCTGCATATTATTTAGTAAAAATTATAATAACTATTTTGTATAGAATTTAAATAATATTATTGAAAACTGGATGAACAAAATAAACATATGAAATAAAATTTCTGTCATCCGTTCATGTTATGTGTATATTGAAGTAGATTTGTATTTTAACAATTTTGAAGTGTAGATTGGTGTATTATATTAAAATAAAAAAACAATACAAAACATAAAAGCACAGGTAAGGAACGAACCTTCTGCGCGCCAGAGAAGCAATGGTAGTATGAAGATACGTAGGTCATGACGGCGCGCTCGTCCGGCATCGCCGTGTTCTGCAGATCTAGCGCGCAAGCGACACGGGGTTAGGACATGCGGTCGTACTATATGCTGCACGTGTGTATGGGATGTTTGCATTTTGTTGTATGAGTTTACATTCTTTATTCTCTTCTTGAATTTTTGATTCCAATTGAATTATCTTTTCTTAAAGAGATGTGATTTATTTGTGAATTAGGTAAAAATAATTAAAATAAAATAGTTGATGTTAGTTACTGTTAAAAAAATCCAATAATTTCTTATCAGGACTTTATTAGCCTTGACGCCTTATCAAGGTTATTGATGAATTGATATAAGCAAAATCGGGACGATAGTAATCGTAGACTTTGTTTTTATTATTTGTATAATATAATATGATTAAAGTAAAATCGTTATTATCGATATCAGGTGCATTATATGCCCTTTTTATAGATAAATTGTGTATTATGTATGTATATAGATATGTTATTGATATTTTATCAATATATGACATAAAATGAACTGATATTTTTTGGTGGTCTTGTATTGATGCACATTAAATTGTATAAAAATGAGGAAAGCAAAGACAAATACAAACATCCCAGGATTTAATTTTTTTGTTTAAGTTATCATAAAGTTAATTACGAAACTAAGCTAAAATACTGTTACTTAAAATATAATTATTCAACAGCGACAAGTAGTATCTAGATAGATTTATGGATGTAAAATTAAATTTCCAACAATATGAAATTGGTAGAACACGTGTAGGAGGATGGTTATGGGAGCTTGATAAATGGTATCATTACCAAAACAGACGAATTAATTTTGTATGTAACAAAACGGATGATTCAATGTATATAAACTATAAAGCCAATAAGTTGTTGTATGGACAAGCGAAAGCGTAAAGCGACAGATAGAGACAGTATGCGTATATTTCGCACATATTTATTTGCCTATTCATAGAGCTCCCATTACCAATACAAATTCCCCTACAAACACTGCTAACATTCGGAGCATGCTATAAGTGACACACAAAGGCGTTAGGGCTCGGGTAACGAATTGTGGCAGCCATTTTGTTTTTTTTTATACCTGTTGCGCGCCTTGGAACGCGTGGTAGTAACATGACACATAGGTCATAATGGCGCGTTCGTCCGGCTTTGGCGTGTTTATAAGGTCTGCAATTATACTATAACTGTGATTCATTGTTTACATTTTTTTTATATCAGTTTCATATGCACATTGAATTTGTTGTCGTTTGCAAATTCTCTGATATAATAAATTTCAAATCAAATGTTTATAAACAAATGTATTTAGGAATTTTCGTTTCTGTACTATTCATATATTTATAAATTGCTATGGACAAAAATATTATTATTAATCTATTTGAAGTTTTAAGAGAAGTTAAATAAAATTTCATAATATAATAAGCTAGCTCAAAATTATTACCGTCGGGGTCCAACATGCGAGGGATATCGAGGTATTTCTCGGCAACATCGAACGCGGTGTTTAAGTTCTCCAGAGGGTTGTCCTTAGAGAGCTTGCTGTAATCGATCAGGTCTGGTCTATGCCTGTGAATGAGAGCGCAGAACGCCAAACCGTCCTTGAAGGAAAGATGGAAGTTCTGTACGTTTACGTTCTTGTAAGGTGCTGTCTTACGCTGGCACCACAGAAGTAGACCTTCCTGCAAAATAAAATGGCAATTGAGTCCTGTGTGTCTTAGAAATAATGAGCTGAAATGAGTCAAAAACTAAATTAAATTAAAAATGTGTATATTTGAACGTTTTTAAGAATTCATTAAATAAATCTTAAGTCCATTGTCGTATACCTTAGCGGTCATTTCTTCAACTGAGATATCTTGGATGGCGAATCTCAGAATGATGGTCCAGATCATACCGAGTGTCATCTTTAGATTGCCATCAACGATTTCTTCGGCACCAATGGATACTAATTTTACACCTGAAAAGAAGAGAAATGGTTTGATTACAGCAACCAATTTTTAATTCGTGGGTAACATAAACTTTCTAAACTTTTTTGACTTATAACTTTTTGTTTTTAAGCAGTTTGTTTTATTTAATAATCTGATCACGATACATAACATATAGTAATTTCAGTACGACGTAGTGAGTGTAGACAGGTGCCTTGACCTAATAGCTCTAAGAATAAACACCTCCATTAGTTTAGATTGCTAAAGATCATTTAGATTCTAAGACTAGAGAGTTAATGATACTCTATTGAAGCAGAATGTATAGAGCTTTCTAGATGAATTAAACGACAGTGTGGGTTTAACTGTAAAAATCTAATAACAATAACCATTTTTTATTGAAATTGTAATCGAATTGTTTTTTAAGTGTTACTATACTGTAAACTATATAATAAAATAATATAAGCTATATATTGTTATTGTTATATGTAATTATATTGTTCACTGTGATATAAAGCCTTATCGTTCTTACGTCCTAATTGTTTATTCGAATTTCGTTTCGGAATATTAGTTGATTCTAAATAAAATGAGCTAACCAGTTTTATTAATAGTAAATATTATAAGATTTGTTATAGTTGCAGCAGTTGGACATGATTTTTATTTATTTTTTAATATGAAACATGTTATGTGAAAACGAGACATATTTTTTTTCATGTTTTTCAAAATTCAGTTCATGTCACAATTATAGATATAATATGAATCATAATGAGATTACTCTGCTGCAATGACAAATCGTTGTTCAATCTATCCTTAATTCACACCCACACTCATGTACCAAATAACATTTTGTAATTATATTTTATATTCTATATATATACATTATAGTAAATAATATTATTGCAACTCTTGGGGACATTACTCAAGACTCTTTTTAACTTTGAAAAAAAGTAATGCTTCTTTTTTCAATGAAATGAATTCTTAACACATATTTAATTTAGTAATCTGGCTGTGAATGCTACAGTTTCGGGTTCGGAATATAATATTTGCATTTTCGTGCTCTGGTAATATGTAAGTACAGCGTTGACTTACGCCACTCAACGTGTGATATCTCGAAAATTGTGCGGAACTTAAGGATCGGGGTGTCTTAGATTTTCTCTGTCTACCCTGCTATGCTAGAATAAGGGTGTAGAAGCTTTTCTAAAAAATACAATTGAAACAACATCAAGGGAAAGCGCGGCCTAAAGGATTAGGCGAAGTGTTGAACTCAAGTGTCCTAATGGAGAACGAAGTATCTTTACAATAGATTCCCAGGTTATCTCTGTTTCCGTAAAGTTACAAATTCTTTCTATTCTAACCTTTAGATGCGATGAAGTCCAAAGCCTTGTTGACATTGGCGATCTTGTGGAAACGCATTTTGCCGCGGTCGGGCTTGGGTAGGGTTTCGCCGGAGATGACTTCCAACAGCAACATGAGTTTGAGGCCATTACGGAAGTCGTCCTCGATGTTTTCGATGCCGGTGCCAGCTTTCCTTAAGTGACTGTTGCACCATGCTGTGAAAGTCTGTGAAAATGAGAAATAATATGTTATTTACAGATCTTTGTAAGAAGAAGAAATGGAGATAAATATAGCAGCGTTGAATTTCTAAGATTATAGCCTAGAAACTATTTAAAAGAATAAATGTATACCACTTACTATAAAATTTAATTTAAATTTATGTTTAAACTTATAATGTTGACTTTATTTATTATATGTGTATATATATATTTTTTTTTAATTGCAACTCGTTGGATTGTAACTACTATCCACATTTAAATATGTTTAACGGTTATAGTGATCTCACCACTGGAGTATTTTACTAGCTAGTCTTCGAAGAAAATTAGGTAATAAAAGTATTAATTGGCATTGATCATTGGTTGGTGTGACTCAAATATTTTTCTTTGACTTTTACGTCAGAATATTGCGGAGTAGCCGAAAAGAACCCGGTGACTAGTCACTACATTTTTAATGTTAAGCTCATTCAGATACACTACGCGCAGCGGAGCTTAACACCGCACATTATTTATTCTATTAGACATTTTTTAACCAGAAAAAAAAAAATACGCAGGATTATTCAATTATTTTTATTTGCGCTTCAATATACTTATGAATGTTCAAAGCATCATTTAAAAAGCAAATGTACTATAACAAAAAACGCAGCATAAACTTTATCGTCCTTTGAACTTTTTTCAGACATATGATTCTTACGCGTGAGTGTCGAGTTTCAAGCACCTGTGTTAAGTTGAATGTAAAATATCGGGAATCCCATTTTAATGCAGCTACTGGTGTCGTTAATCAATACTGCATGCTAGGGGACGTGAGGGTCCGACCCCCCTGTATGCGAAATTCACGACGTAGTTAGATATTTAATGTTTATATTATTTTGTAGTATTAGTATCTATAGTTACTGTACAACAGATTCATGCTGTATATAGAGGGAGTGTCTTAACACTAGGCAGAGGGAGCCTAGTGTTAATACAGTCCGCTCCCCATTTTCCGCCGAATTCTGGAAGCATCGCTGTTGAGTTGCGGAACTCAACGCCACGTTTTGCCTCGCCGCCAGAGCGAAGAAACGAAAATAATAAATATTTCACTTTCTTGAGTGGGAATCGAGACCACAACCTGTCGCGTACAGCTTACAGTCACACGTTT
>DWAP01000692.1:0-19391 GCA_018230625.1 Heliconius eleuchia
CTCGAGTGGGTATCGAACCCACAACCAGTCGCTTTTGCAGTCACACTTTGTGCCCCTGAACCACGACTGTATTCTAGTAAAGTATAATACAGTAGTATACGAACAACGAAGTCAAATCTTTACAAGTACTATAGCACCACGAGATGATGCGTGTCGAACCGTTGTCACGTAGTTAGTCCACTTTCCAAGAAACCTTACCGTAACTACCGAATGTTAGCTAACTATCGAAATTGCGTATAAAAATGACGAATTCACCTAAAAAAATCTGTATATAGTTAACTATACTAAGAGAGTTTGTTTGTCTGAACGCGCTAATCTCAGGAACTACTGGTTCATATAAAATCAAAGTCAATCAAAACAATCTATTCAAATCGATAGTTCCTGAGGCTAGCGAGTCCGATCAAACAAATTCTTTTAACAAATGTTTCGAAAAGCCAATTGTGCTTTATTACCCGAAGCTACACAAAGCTAATTATATTGATTCTCGATGTCCATCACATTGTTTGGTGTGAATATACTTATTTTTGTACTCTGTGTAAATAATTGCGCGGATCTCAGACGAAATTGTTTACTTGTTTATTTACGGTGTCACTTTCGAAGCGGGATAAATAAACGAATTTATATCGCTCACGTAGAATGAAGGGATTGTTTGGATTCACGATGTATCTCGCATATAGCAGGCTAGACAAGGGAACCAGTGTTAACACACTCTGTTTCCCACTGTTCATCCATTTTGCTTAAGATATTATGTGTTGAGTTGCGGAGCTGAATGCCATGTTTAGATGAATATTTCAAAGAATGATTGAATTTTCACGAAGTTTCCCAAAGTTATGTACTGGACAGTCAAGCGTGATTTTTATTATATAATTAAAATATAATGAAAATAGTAAAAATATTGGTCGATTTTAATCAATAATATTCGTATTAAGCTTAAACGATACCCTTTACTATAGAAGTATAACTAGTATAAAGTATCATCAATTTCTGAATTAAAAAAATATCAAAAATTGTATTAGACAAGAAGTAAAAAAAACACAGCCGGGGGTCGCGTGTGAACCGAGCGCCGTGAAATCAAACCCAACACTTACTAAAAATACCATTTACTTCAATTTTAGATATCACGATACGATCACGATGAGAGGACATTTTTAGTTTACGTTGAACTCTAGATTTTTCTTATGAACTTTATTATATTTAGTTTAAAGAATTGTGATTAATTTTATAATGTATTTTTTTACAGTTTCACGTTGATCCGCATGAAGCGGTGGGTAGTGTTAAGACACTCCGTTCTCCACTTTCCGTTTAATTTTTCGAGACACGTGTTATATGGCGGAAGTACTGATAATAAGTAGTAAGTAGTTGGTTTTAAGAATATCTGATAATATTTTTCAGCATTTGCACGATATGGGAAAAGTGATTATTAACATGTCACTCTCTTTTCTATTTCTTTAAATGATTTTATGATGAATAGCGTAACCCAACGCCGCACGTTGCCATTCCCGTAAGTGAAATTTGAACTCGTTATGCTGTTGACAGTTGCTACTTCACAGCTGTGTTAGTAACTAAATTAAAAAAAAATCTACTAAAGATAATACATATATATTTTTTATATTTTAAGCTTTTCGTAACCTATCTTTGTTTTTAATTTCGATTGCCGTCTAAACGGACCGCGTCAAACATCTCTATAGTCCAAACATTTTTTTTCATATGTTTTTTCTAAACAATGGTCGGTAAACGATAATTAAAAGCGTAGACTATCACCATTCTATCGTTTTTTGTTGTTGCTCAAAGATTTTGGATTTTTATTTTGTATCTGTGCCTGACTTCATTTTCTTATTACAATCCAATTTCTTACTTTACTAATTGATTGGTTTAAAAAATAATGTTATGTTTATATTTTTATTTGTATTGTTAGTTGATCTTTTTTCTAATTTCTCGCTGTGTCTCGTGTACCAGGGTAGGCACAGAAAACCTAGAATTAATTCGTCTTGAGCAATGTTTAGTTTTCAAAACAATTCGTGTTGATAGGCGGTTCTAAACGCCGCGCTTTGTCAAAATTATTAATTTTCTCTACACCTAAAACAACAGTCCTACGGTCGAACCTACAACGGTCGCGATTACACACTGTGCCGCTGTGCCACGACGGCCTGCGTACTTTTAATTATGTATCTGATGTTTCTGTTACTTTAATAAGGAATTATATTACGACATCAAACCAGCTAATTGTGGATATTTCAACTGAATTCTCTCTCTACTACACTGAGGAAGCGAGGAGGTAAAAAGGTATAGATAACAAATCTCATTCTCATGTAGATCAACGAGAAAATATTATCTGTGATACTGACGAAGGAAGAGTTCTTCCTCGGAGGAAGGTCGTGAAAAAAATAAGGGTACCCTGGAGGAGGACCATGTATGAAGAGGTCCATGACAATGGAGGAGTCGAAACAGGTATGCAGAGACCGTAGCATTTGGCACTCCGTGCTCTCTAACTACCCCGCTGGCCAAAAACCAATTGGCCCATACATAAAGAGCTTGCTATATGGTTGCATACTAAATAATCTCCTCCGTAATAATAAAATTGCGATTTTAAGATCCCGAATTAAAATTCTTTAGATTTTTTGCGAAACACCTTGTTAAGGCCAAGCCTTTATTTGTATTGTGTATAAAGAAATATCTTCCACAATATATGTACAATGTATATGTTAATAAAAAGTTTGATCCTCGGGGCGCTATACTAGCGACATCTTGCTCGCTTCAATCGTAACCACAAAAAATATATATAGTTCCTATTCATAAATAATATTCTTGTTTCTTATTATACTTATATTTATATTTTTTTACAGCTTCACGCTTTTTCTCGCACAGCATGGAAGACATAGAGAGGCTCTGTTCCTCACTTTTGGAGTTTCGTCACTGAACCCACGTACTGAACATGTACCAGCCCTGTAGGTCTGTCTGGTCTTTATCGTTACTACATGTTTGTGCGTGATATTTATTAGAAAATAAAATTAATTTCTCGGGACTATTTAACAATATAATACCAACTAAAACAATGATTTTAATTTTTTTTATATTTATCTGTGCGTTTGCATAAAATAGTGTCAGAACCATTTTAAATGCAGTTGTTTATTACATTATCATTTACATTTTGATTTTTAATGTATAGATATTATCTTTAAAATGTTTATGTTAGTTAGTAAATAAATAATTGTTATTCAAACGGGCGGAGCCGCGAGGACATCACTAGTAATTAAGATGTTCCGTTACTGAGAGATTGACAGTTAAGGCAAAGACGAAAATGTTTTTGAAAGTCTTGGAAAGAAAATTTGGCTTGCAAGGAGTGTAGTGGAGCACTCAACATTCCAACGGAAATATTCAAAAAAAGACTTGGTCGAGGACTAGTCAAATATATGTAACATTATTTAAAAGACTATAAATATTTAATTCTTTGTATTATAATTTGGTCTACAACTGCTTCTTAAATCCGAGCTTGCCCTGCCCGCTGGGGGCGTGGCGAGCGAAGTATTCAAATATATTATAATACCCTTTTTGTTTACCGACTAAAACGCACTCCGAGTGTAACACGTTTCATTTGGTGGAGATTTATATGTGGAGGTATATGGGAGAGAATGCACTTGCGTCCTTGGACTCTTATGTAAAGTTAATTGATTTCGTACTCATATATGTATGTAACGTATATCTCACCAAAAACGTCCTGTAGAAAGAGCTATTTATTTCTCTATAAAGTAATGATATGTTTAGGTAACGCCAAGCCAAGTTCAACTAAAGCCCCTTAACGTGATATTTTTTTATAAAATTTTATGTGACCGACCATTGAACATTCTTTAATCATAATTACGTGTTGATATATAGGTATAATTGAAAGGCCATTAGGTTCCCAGGTTCCCTGTGTCTACTCTGCTATTTACGGGATATAGTGTGAAACAAAAAAATAATATATAAAAAAATATCATAGTTATGTAAGATAGTTACCAAATAGCCCGGGCCGTGGGAGCCGAGACCCGTAACCGCTATCTCTGATAACGCTGTTTGTTGATGATTTTCCTTTTGTTTTTACAATCCCATTGACGCATACGCCAAGCCTTGGACTAGTGATATAATAGTGTCAACAAAAAAACATATATGAATATATATTTTCTTAGAAATTATATACATATGTATTTGTTTTAAAATTGATAAACTTCAAGCTGCATCCCGCACATAGCACGGCCGGTAGACGGAACCTGGGAACCTAGTGTTAAGGCACTCGGTTCCCCACCGACCGTTTGATGGCGGAGCTCAACGCCGCGCTGTGTATTGTCAGCAGAGCGGGATTAAAAGATCGCTTTTACATGTCGAACGCTGCGTCAGCGCCGTGAAAGCCTCAAGTTAATTTTTGACCACCCATAAAATGTAAAAGATGAGTGAAGAAAAAACATTATAATATTGCATTTTTTACAATATTATTTGCATAATTGTTATAACAGTGGTTATAACGAATAAAATCATTTTTTAAAATATAAAAAATGGCAGCAAACATAATGGTGAAAATTAGATATATTAATTCTAAATAGAACTTGTAGCAAATTTTTTATTCACAAAATACCCAACTAAACATATTATATTTAATAATGATAATAAAAATTCCTTCCAAATAAAACGTCCATAAAAATAACAAACACATATTTAGGTACATTCGATCGAACAATTAATAAAGTACTATGATACATATCTTCCATTCACTTGGGCGAAAACCCATTCCACAATAGGCCAGTCAGTTTGTTCGACAATGGTCGCCGCGTCGTAACGTGCGCTTGCGCCGACCTAATCTCCAGAACTTTGCATTCCTCACATAAAGCGCAGCGTGAAAAAAATATTGTTAACACCGACCGTTTTATATGGTTCCGTATAATAATATATATTCCGTATAATAATACACAAAAAGAGTGTAAAATACGAAAATTTGTCAATAATTGTCAAATATAGAAAGTGACACTTTCAATAGTCTCTTCTGTCTAACCTCTTTACCATATATGCTTAATAAGTTCCCCTGAGCTTTTTCCGCCAGTTCTTCTCAGATCTAAGGCATCACTTTAATAACCGGTGGTATTCACTTTAATGAACAAAAATATTTGATGTTCAAAAAACTAAGCATGTAACTTCTCATTTAAAATAAATTTATTTGACATTAAATTTAAATAACATAGATATAAATAAAACAAATCGAAACCCTAAAAGTGGCTGTGACACAATAATAATGCCTATGAATAATAAGATCAAATAAAAAAATCCAACAAGTTCGAGGCTCAACCGTGTAAGCGTAGACAAACCATTATGCGCGCACAATGCAATAACTTCGTCCCGACGACGTCGCGCCTTCACAAAGAAACGTTTTTATTTTCATTTCATTCAGCCAAATTACCTTATAATTTATAATGTTAAGAATTTAAATAAAAGGCTGCGTATATTTATAATAATTTGTAATAATATCTAATATATTATTCGTTATATCGATTAATTATAATAATTACTCCCATATGGACAAGTAGTCACAGTAGATACAGTAAAATATCATGAAATTAATTAAAAAAAAAACAGAAATATAAAATACATATTTATTATTATTTTAATACATAATAATAACATAATAAAATGTCAAATTATAGCAGTAGTACTCTCATCACAAACACTGAAAATCTAGTAAACCGTAGAGTTCACAGTAACAGTCAATAAGAAAATTATTATAATTGAACGTACTCACACACTACTGAGGAGTACTCTAACATTATTATTTTAAATTGAATACACGATGATTAGCAAGCACCAGGAGCTGGAGACTGCCATGGCAACGGCTGAGCACCTGACCTTCACCTTGGTTTAACGGCTTCGTCTGCCCAGGAACGATTTGTTTAACGACTTTCAAGAAGCTTTCGTCTCAGCTCAACTTAACGTATGTACAATTTCATTGAAGTTTTTACACAAATACGTAGGATATATTGGCGACTAGAAACGCAATGTATATTATGCTTCATAAATGTTATAAATTATATTAAGGAACACAGTGAGTAGTTTAAACGACTCGGGGGTACTACAGGGTATGTTTCTGGGGCATCTACTCTATAAGGTGACCCTTTGAAGGGCGTTCTTTATTCACTGAGTTGTTTACATCTCGTTCATCCAGAGGGGTAATCGAATCACTATTCAAATGTCGAGGGGAAATCGTTCGGAAAGCTATAAGGGTTTTTATATAATTATTGTGTTACCTTGACTCGATATATTAAAGTATAATAGAGGGGATTATTGAATTAGATACCTAATTTGCAATTCAAATGAAAGCTATTTAAATAACGTTGTCTTCATTTTTCTAATCACTTGTAAAACTACTTTACTCTCGGCTATTTTATGTATTTTAATTGGTATTATCTAGTCTTTTAGAACTCGACTTGTTACTGTAAATCTTCAATTTTCATATACAGTTAGTTTCTTGTAAATCAGATAAGTTGGCGTGAAGTAGTGAATATAAAAAAATTAAAGATATATATTTTTTAATTTAACGTAATATAACAATGACAGGCCGCTTTACTATGTGAATGCTGCTTCACCACTTGGAGTGACATAGGGATGTCAATGCATAATATAAGGGTGGTTTTCCAATGAATATTCTATAAGATTATTACCATAATCGAGTGACAACCTGTGAACGAGGCACGGGCGCGCCCCAAGGCATCTAATAAAAATGCAAACGTATTTTGAAAATTAAATACAAAAAAATGATCTAAAAAAGCTGTTGTTGTGTCGATGCATTATCTAAATAGATTGTATTACATTTGTGGGACCATAATTTTATGCAGTGTTCATTTTTTGGTCGTTTTTGAATAGATGATAATCTTCTTAAAGAGCAAGTCATAAATGTTTGAATATGTTAGTCTTAGTACGAGTCGACGCGTCATGTGGTATGTATGATAAATTTAATATGTCCGCGCATTATCCCGGATATAGCAGGATAGGCAGAGGGAACATAATGTCAAGACACTTTGTTGTCGATTTTTCTCCATCAGTGAGGAAAAATTAAAATTGTTCATTGCCCCAGTGGGAATCGAACCACAACCGTCACGTTTTTCAGACAGCGCCATGCTGGATTTCATATTATATAAATAACAAACGTTTTTTTTTATTTTGACTCTGTACGAATATGTTTCTAATATGTGTCGACATAAATAGTGATGAGGTAAAAGATTCAAAAGATTCGCATTTTAATTTAATGTTATAATTAAGGCAGTTCGCTTCTGCAATATTTGGATCGATAGTATAAGTTATTTCTGCCTTTTATTATCTTATTTTTATTTTATGGCTAAAATATTAGGTGGTCCCAGCTGTCAAAGATTAGTATACCGTTTAAAAATGTGCAAATGTGTTATTAATTTATTAATTTTCATTTATAATAGCTTTACGCTTTATCTTGTACATAGCAGGGTAAGCAGACAGAGCCTAATGTTAATATACTCTTTTTTCAGAAAGTTGTGTCGCGGAATTTAACTCTGCGCTTTGTCTTGTCATCAAAGCTGAAAATAATTAATTCCCTCCAGTGGACATTGAACCTAAAATCTTCGCGTTTACAGTTGGAAGGAACGCTACGAACAGTCTACTCGTAAAGATAAGATAAGATTTTATACGGGACCAATTTATTTAGATTAGTAATTCGATGAGGCCACACACCTCCCAAATTCGCAAAGGTCCTTACCTCCATTACATTGTTTCGTTAGCAATGGCATTGGCATTCTGACGACTTTATTTACATTTTTGTTACAACTTAAAATACTAAATTTATAGTTCTTAGTGCATTCTTTGCGTGTTTGACTTTATTATAAAATTCAATATTCAAAAGGTCGTATTGTTCCAAATTTACAGATCAAAACAGCTTTTTTGATATTTTAAGTGAGTTTAGACTTATGTCAAAGTGTCAATGAAAACTCTAATAACCTTCGATAAATTTTTTGTGTAATTTTGGAATTCATGAACAAATAACAGTTTTAAATTGAGTTTATACAAAAATATTCAGTGAATTTGAATTATTTATATTTATTATATTCCAAAAATGTATGCGAATTACTCAGTACAAATGAACTGTGATGATAAAACGTCACCAGATAAGGGCTTAGAATGTTCTAATAAAACTTGTGAATCAGTGGATTTTATAGATAGAAAAATTAGCAAGCAAAGTAATGAGCTAAGTTTATGTAGAAACAAAGGTGAACATGCTTTATTGAAAACAGATTATTTTCCTTCTAATGCGAATTTCACACAATCAGACTATTATACAGATAAATCTCTTACAAAAGAAAAAGAACCCCTTACGTATATAATCAATAGTACTTGTGAAAACAAACTTACATATAAAGTCAATAATCGGATACAAAAATTAATTGATGAGGAATTGACATCAAGTGAAATAAAACATGATAAAGCAACATATTGCCGTCCTGTCATAAACTTATACAATGAACAGTTTATATTTAAAACGATGGAAAGAAATGCTAGACTAAAAAATTTAGTAAAAAAAATGGCTATGGCTCGGCAACGTGAGAAAAAGAATGTTACTTGGAATAACTTTATTAATATGCTTAAGAATAAACACGCTGTAAATGATTCAAGTTACCTAGGAGAGATCAATGATTTTAATGAGACAAAATGCCCACCAAACAACCGATCTAGGCTCTGTAAGGAACTTTTGCAAAAATTCAATGACCATAATTATATTCAAAACAAGCAGCTACATGACAAAAACGATGAATATACTTTAAGAAAATACAATCTCTTTAATTATGGTGAGGAATTCATATGCTATCCAACTTCATCTCAGGCTAGACTACTTATGTTAGGTAGACAACAGCAAAAACAATTCAGAAGCAATTGGGGTGATCACGTTAGTGACAGAAATTTATATAATAAAAACAGATTTACGGATAATAACAAATATCATTTCAATTTCAATATTAGGAAGACATCTTCTGCTCAAACTAATTTGACACAATTCAAAAATTTCACTGAAAATATACATAAAGATAAAGCCACGAATATTGTAGAAGAAATGGCCAAAATATGTTTGAATAATAAGCAATTACAAAATGATAAAAATATAAATAAAGTTTCTTTACAAAAAGTAAGAGACAAACTTGTTACTTTGATTGAATCTATAAATATGTTTATAGAAGAGATAAAAATAAATAAAACGTCTATAAAAGAAAATAATTTACTGTCGAACATTTGCAGCTGTAAAGCAGAAAAAAGTTTGAAAATGAAAGATGCTATGGCATCAACTTACATTGAAAAATTAAATCAAAGAACAGAAGCAAATAACCCCGAAAATATGATTAGTAAACTTTATCAAATTCCAAAAACTGATGATACAATCACAAAAGTGCCTTCAAAGTCTTACCAAATAGAATTTGAGGAGCCTACTAGAGACTGTTCAATTGAATTGACAAAATCTTTCGTAAATGACCCACCTACCGCCACTGATCAAGATATTAAGAAAAATAACACTAATAGAGAAAATGATCCAATTTTTCAGCAGATAACAATAGCCGTGAACACTGATCCACTTAGTTGCTTAGCTTTATTAAGACTTTCTACCGATACCATCAAAAGTGTTTTATCATGCTTACCAATATTAAATCACTGTTCGTATTTGTTATCACTATCTGGTGGTCGATATATTGAAACGGAACAACGTCGATACATTTGCAGTGTATGCGGGGCAGGCTTTGATAACCCCACGACGTTAAGCGATCATATTTTCGAACATAATTTAGGGAATACAAGGTTACTAATACTTTATATTTCTACTTCGTAAGATTTAAGCTTTAAGCTCGTCGTGTCGGTGCGTTTTCTACTCGAGGGTATGTTTTTATCTTCCTTGCTCTGGTAACAAGACAAAGCACAACGTTGAGTTCGTCATTCAAAACGCAATATCCCGAAAAAAGGTTTCCTTCCCTGCTCTATGTGAGAAACATGAATCTAAAAAAGAAATGAATGATACTAAAAAAATAACTTGAATGTAGTTAACGTTTTGAAATTTATTTCAGAGACTTTTGCGTCTGTCGATATGTTTTGGACAATGTTCAACGTCCTGTCAGTTTATTTCGATGTAAACATTGTGGTAAATGCTTTACTAGAGCCTACTGTTTTGAACTGCATCAGAATGCATGCGGAAAAGGAAGGGACCAAGATCAAGATGAGTCTTCGGATTTGCTAATGTTGAGATAATCCTTAGGTTTATGTCTAAATAATTTTGTAAGATCGCCTATGTATTGGTTTATCTTATTTGAAGAATTTTTATAATAACAATTAAATTATTTTATTGTAGTATATATATATTTTTAGCATATCGTTTCGATTTATAAAGGTGCAGTCAAAAAGTATCCCATTTTGTGATAATCTTTCTAAATTATTATAGTTGTACATATACATTTTCAACTCATGTGCTTCCCTAATCTAAATAGCCTCGCAATTAATTGGTTATTTTACGAGGCTGTCGTCGTCATTGAAGCGTCTGACTGTAAATGTGACAGTCATTGGGTTCGATTCCCACTCGGGGGAATTATAGTATTTAATATATTTTTATTTTCCCGCTGTAGTAGACGAATCACGACGTTAATCTCCGTCGCTCAACACGCAGTGTCTCATGTGTTCAACAGAAAGTGGCGAACGAAGTGACTTGACACTAGGTTTCCTCTGCCTGTCGTGATAGGCGACTAAAAACGTAAAGCTACTTTTATTTTACGTTTTATCTTTTTATCTCCAATTACCCAATGTTCTTAAAATTTAAGACTTTGATATAAATAAGCTTAAAAATACGTTTAAAATTATATTTGTAATCTAAATGATTGTTTATTTTAATAACCACCATTAGATGTTAATGGTATCGATAAAATCACAACAAATGAGCCTAAAAGCGTTATTTAGTTTGAATTTAATTGAAAAGGTCCGAAGGTATTGTTGATCATTTAATTAAGTGACTTTATTACGGCCATCGGTTCCAAATATGATGAAGTTGCTTAACATTTAGTGCCTCGTTAGTATAATTTGCTTTTGAGTATTTGGACCTTTATAATGTAAATTTATATTTTGTTTTCAGTGATAAATTGGAAAATTGATTAATTTTAAATAATAATTCTTATCCCACATGGAGCGAGGTAAGGTGCAACCCAGTGTTAAGCTATATCCCAACATAGTTTCTGAAAAACCCTGTTACCATGACGACAAAATGAAAATATCAAAAATATAATAATATTAATTAAAATAAAAATATTAATTATACGAAATTTCACAGTAATTATAGTCTAGGTGTAATTCTGCTGCGTTAGCTATATTACTGTAAATTGTTTTTAAATCCAATCCTGAAATATTTTTTTATTTATATTTTCATTTATTCGCTCTGGTGTCAAGGCAAAGCGGGGCGTTGAGTTCCGCCACTCAACACGTAATGCCTTCAAAATTCAGCGCAAAGTAGGGGCCGGAGCGTTTTAATACTGCGTTCCCTCTGCCTACACCGCTGTGTGCAGGATACGGCATGAACCTGATTTATTTATTTTATTTCATTCATATACATTTTGTAGTTCTTGTGTGACTCACTTCATATAATTATAACATTAGCATGATTTATTCTCACGATTGTGAATCGAACCCACAACCGTCGCGTTTACAATCACACGTAGACGCCACGACGGCACCTACGTTATAATAGTATACAAGTAATTCATTTTTTTTGCAAGGATTTGGTCCAAACGGGAGTGGACAAAAATTGCACGAAATTTCAAGGGATAATAGCCCTGTGTGGGTCGTCAGTGGGTCTTTGTGACGACGCCGCCGTCTGTCAGATATATTTGTTAGACCAAAAATTCTATTTATGTGAAATAAGCGTGAAAATCAATAGATGCATCTCTATACGTTGATAGTATTTGGCCTATAGCAATTACTTCAGCGTTTTGGTCAACCGGTATAATTTAATTACATGGTTGTCCTATATATTTTTTTTGCTCTTATATAATTTGTGTTTGATGGCCCCTTTGTGTGTTTATGAGATTTTGTTGATAGTTTGTATGTGATTTATTTGATATTGTTGTGTTTTGAATAACTATAAACTTGAAAATGTATTTTTTTATTATAATTTACTTTTTTGTGTATGCGGAATATGAAAATAATCAACTTCTTAACTGTTTACCACCAAACTTTCAACTGTTATCCACTTTTACAAGGCAATAACAAACACTCTGGCTGGACCAAGTACGGCGTTGACTTTCGCCACTCAATTCCCAATATCTTAAATTCAGGCAGAAGGCGGTGAATGGAATGTCTTAACACTAGGTACATTCGTCTATCTATTGTCTATTTTCCAACGGTTTTGTTTTAAAACTCTTATCCATCAATTTTCATTATTTAGTTATTAGTAGTTCTCTAGTTACTTATAATTATGACAGTTATTTTATAGTAAATAAATCCTATACAATTTATATACCGTAAAATCGATCTAATCTAAGAAAAAAAAGTAAAACATTTATACAATTTCACGTTCAACAATAAGTAGTGACAGGAAATCCCAAGTCTTCATTTCCGGATTGTCAGAGTTCTCTGTGACATCGGTTACACGCTATTGACTCACTCTCCTGCTGTGGAGAGGTGTAAAGTAATGAATTGCAATACAAAAGTTATTTTGTCGTCGGTCCGTTAAAGCCCACCGGGGGTTTTGGGTCTTCAATAAATTATTTTCTGTGAAAAATATGCTGTAATACGTTATTGATTTGTCTGTTTAGGTGTTCAAATATTGAATGAAGAGTTGTTTTCTTTTATATGAAGGAAAAGGAATTGAAATCTCAAAAAAAAACTCCGACTGGGTTCGAATCTACCACCGTCATTTAGCGTCATTGTAAAATCTTATCTTCTCAATAAAATTTTACACCAATTATAATAGGATCAAAGAAATGTTGTTTTGCTTATATGTTCTCAAAAAAGGGCCTACACAAGGTAAAATTATAAGGATTTGTTCTAAAAATATTACCAATTCTTAGACTAGGCAAATCGCAGTATTTCTGAGGGTTAACAAAAGTCACTAAGTGAGTATTTCGTGTTCTAATGTCCATAAATATATATTTAGGCTGTGTTTTGGAAAACAGAGTGTCTTAACTCTAGGTTCCCTCTGCCTAACCAGTTATACCAAAAGCGTGAAGCTGTAATGAGTTATAAGTAATCTTATAAAATCATAATTGCAACATTCGTTTGGGTGAAATGAAGCACATCCAAGTATTGTGTGACAGACGCCAGACTGACGTGGGAAGATACGTATACACGATAAAAATAATGCAAAACAAGAATTGATTTCTACATTTGCTGTTTCCAAGTTTCTCTTTTATTGATGCGCTTAGAGTTTGTTGCTTGTTTGCTTTTGGTTTTAAAACATTTTATAAACTTTAGAAATTGATTTGTGTTCATAATTTTTCTATTAAGGTCGTTGTTTTTAATTTTGTATGATTTTCTTATATAGAGGTCATCGAGGCTCGATGGGGAAGTGTCTGAATTTAAATGCTATGGTTATAAGTTTGGCCCCTAACTAAGGCAATTATTTTTGTCATTTCTTAGTCTTTCTCTGCTAAGTGAAAGCACAGCGTTGGGTTCTATCATTGATCATGCAATTATTGATGGTTTAAAATTCTTACTAAGAGGAAAAGTGAAAATCTTTAAAAATATATAAAAGACATTTTTTTCCATCTGTTTATTTAATTATAGGATATGAGAGCATTTCGACCTTAACCAATGCAACTGTCTCAAAACAAATTAAGAAACTTCTTTTATTTTAATTTTTTTCCCGTTCTTGGTAATGTAACGTGAAATTCATCCTAATTGGAGTCTAACGTGGCAAATTCTACGTAGAAACTTAAGCGTTCACTGAGACAGTTGAATTTGGGTACGCTATTATCGGCACTTTTGCAAGATCAGCCATGAAATTAAGTCGATTATAACAAATGACTGTGGATATATAAATATATAAATGTGGAAAAAACGTGAAAAAGGAGTGGACGTTCCACAGCAGCACAGCATTCTGATTAGAAAACGTAGCCATTGTAAGATCGTTTCCTCCTCGCGATTCGAATGAATATTATTTTTTCCACGCTCTCGTAGCTAGTTCACTTAACATATAATGTCTTGAAAATTGACGGGTGCATGGGGAATGGAGTGTCTTTACACTATTTACTTTTTGCCTGCACTGCTTCAGGCGTGGTACAACGAGAAGCTAAAAAACCCTTTTTGTGGCATTGGAACGGCTGTCTGTAGGAATAATTTTGGTGGTTTTATGTCTTCAGTTATAAATGGGCAATATACATGCATATGTATGTCTAGTATTCCTGCGTCCTAGCTGTTTCGTCTGTAATATGAAATGTTTTTTTTTAAGAGTCTCAAAAGACGCCTAGGTTTCCCTCAACAACCTTCGATTGGTCAGGTTACTACACAAATGGACCGAATATGTCAAGACGAATCCGATTAGCCCTAAGTCATTAATTTCACTTATAGGCATAACGGGAGGTTCTCCTTTAGCTTGAGACTCCATCATCAGACCAGCTCAATGATAGGATATTACTATATTTTCACTTGTTCTACGTTTAATTGCCAACTTTATTATATGTTATAGTTGATGATCAACTATAGTGAAATAAAGCTTCTAGAATTTTATTACACTGTTATCTTGTGTTATATTGAATAATAAATGCGTTTTTTAAAAAATTCAACGTCTTTTTCTACAAACACACAATACATAATATATGCATGTATAACATCATCTCTATTGATTATACATATCTTAACTTACTTCCTAAAAGATTAGAGAATGTTTTTTCGACTAATTCAAACAACAGAATCACAAGCACCTGCATATCATTGATACGACGTATAATAAAAAAAAATAACAGTGGTACCTCAGAGACTGAATGGTAACCAATATTTGTCATTTTAATCGCGGTCGCACCTTGCGCGTGCGCCGTCTTATCAATTATTTGTAGTATGCGCCCCTTCTTTATCGATACCATTGTAAAATTACCCCCGAAAAGACTGTTGATAAGTTTTTACCACAAGATTGGACGCGTGCCCGCTGTTTGCTTATCAACTTGGTGTTATTTTGTAGGCTCCTTAAAAGTATGTTATTTTAATCTTAGTGCTTATCATATCGATTGTTTTCTTTTAGTTTTTATTGTGAATATAGAAGACATTATTTAGCTTCTCACTGTATTCCTTATATAGCAGCATAGCCAAATTAAACCAAGTAACACTCCCTTTCTTGTCGTATTAGACCAAATCGTATAGTAGCGTAACTCAACGCCGTCGTGAAAGGGTCTTATAATATTCTTTATATATTTCAATGACGCGATTTGCTAATGTTTTAGCTTTACGTCCAGACTGTAGTGTCTATCTGTTTCCCGGCAAAATATGGTGAAAAATATACAAAATATAGTTTCGTTGCTCTTCTATAGATGAACGCTTGGTAGGAAAAATTAAATTATTTTTTTTCTTCATGAAATTGGGGCATACAGGTTCGATTCTCATACGGAGGAATGGATAATATTTACGCTTCGTCGCTTTAGTGATGATTCCAAGTGCGGCGTTGAGTTCTGTCATTCAACACTCAATGCCTCAAAAATTGGGCGGATCGTGGGCAACGGAAGTGTTTTAATGGAAAATGGAGTATCTCAATACTAGGTTCCCTCTGCCTACCCTACTATGAGCAGGTTACAGCGTGAAAGTCTTTAGCTTCACCCTTGCATGGTGGTGGCAAAAAAAATCGGCGCAATTTTATTTGCAGACAACGGAGGAAACGCAGTGTCATAACACTGTCTTATTTCTGCCTACTCTGGATTGCGATATGTGCGGGATACAGAGTGAAACTGATGTTGAAGTATATATATGAAACATATTTTTTGCTCGTGAGTGGCTCGTATTGTCTGAGTTAATTCAAGGTGTAGACGATTTCTAATAGGATAAGAGGCAACTTCCACGTTATTTCCACTAATGTATACAGTTTCCGTCGGCCTTATGACGTCAATGGGCCGGAACTGTGAGTCAGGAGTCGAACCCACACCGCGGCATCTTTTGTTATGGTAAGATATATATTTTTATTAATTAATATTTTTTATTTTTGAATGGATTTAAGTTTTATTAATAACTTAAATACAGTGTGTATTTGAAATATTAAAATAAAATATAAGCTTCGAATTGAAAACCTCCTACGAGTTTTATGTGTATAAAAATAGCTTAAGTCGGATTTGAAACAAGGTACATCGTGTCAGACGTTACAATGGCTGCTTTTCTTTCCTTTTCTTAAAACTTTAAGCTTATATATTAAATTATGTAGAGAGAATCTAGTAGAACCTAGCTAAGACGGAAAACTCTCCGTTCCCCACGTGCCTAATTTTCAAGACTCAGAACTCAACGCCATATACCTCCTTGTATACCAGCGAATTGAGCGAAGCAAAGAAAGTAATTCATCCCCGAGTGGGAACCGAACCCACAACCGTCGATGGCTATTTCCCTTTCATTCCTCACCACATCATCTAGGGTTAGCACAAGATAAGTAAATAACTTGTAAGCTCGAAATAGCTTAGTTCAAACAGCTTCCTCCACATAACGGAAGTCCCAGCATTTGCACCGCGTCGTCACGTCCACGGGACCAGTACATTTGTAAAGCGGTCGCGGCTGGAATTATTCATATTGTACTGTTAAATCATTTCTATTATGTAAATTGTTTCCAGAAGGTGTGAAACTAAAAGTAATTGAAAAAATAAATAAAACCAATTTTAATTGTCGATTATCTAGGTACCTGTATTGTTTATATACTTGTATACGTGTATTATGTACGTGTGGCTCTCCAGAAAATCAGTTGAACCGATTTTGATGAAACTTGGACTGTTTGTTCCCTGACTTCATGAAAGGAAAATTAATAAAAGGTGTGCTAAAATTGTTAATACAGCCTAAATCGTGATTAAAAGAACTATCCAAAATGTTTTTTCAAATTGGATTTACTAGTTCCTGAGGTAAGCGGGTTCAACCATATAAACTCTGTAGCTTTGTAAAATCAGTAGGTACACATTAAATTTTAAAGCTTTTTGTGTCTGACGTCATTATAACATTTTTTTAATCTAAAATTTTTTTTTTGGTTATTCGATACAATGGATGGCATCCAATAAAATTGAATGTCCAATTAATATTAAACCATACGAGGATTAAATATAAATGTAAAAGATGAAATTAAAATAAACAATAGGTCTGTCTTTTACACAGTCGTATATTATATATATCTACACATTGTATGAAAATTGTTTGTCATTGAATCGAATGCTCCGGTAAAAAGCTTATCCGTGTTTTGGATACAGATTGAATAAATTTGGTAGTATTTTTGTGTATAATTTTAAAATGAAAATTTTAATTTTCTGCCTTTTATCAAATTTATGACATCTTTTATACAAATAATTGGCGGTTACGGCGCAGTGGGATAGTGTCTTATTATCAGTGCGGTGGTAGTGAGCTCGATCCCCTCTGTATGAGAATGATCGTATAATTTTTTTTTTTTAGCTTTACGCTGTATCCCGCACATAGCATTGTAGTCAAAGGGAACCTAGGAATTTAATGTTTGAAACTTTCGTTGCCCACTTACCGTCGAATCCGGAGGTATTGCGTGTTGAGTGGTGGGAAGTCAAAGCCGCGCTTTGTCTCTTTATGGTTAAAAAAATGGTTGATTTTTTTTTATTTTCTTAAATGGGAATCAAACCTACTACCGTTGCGTTTAAGCACGCTCGTGCCCCTACGCCACGATGGCCAAAATAATAATTAATAATATAAAAGAGAGTTGTCCAACGTTTAGTGTGTATAGATATATAACGTTATCGTAAATTGTACGTGTCTCCATTCTCACCTGACCACCGCCCGATAGCCTGGCGCCCGCTCCCGCATCGACGCGGGGCTTACGTAGATGTAAAGATCGCTGAGATTTTGGTTAATTTTGATATTTCTTTATTGGGAATTAAGTAATTAATCGGGTTTTAAAATACTCAACACACAATGTGTCCGGAATGTCGGTGGCAAGTGGGTGTTCCCCATTGTAATCTAAGTCCTGGGTTTTAGGTTCAAGTTCTCTCTGCCTACCCTATTATGTGCGGAATACAATTTGAAGCTAAAAAAAATAATTAAAACGTCATTTTTAATTTGGGCAGTGTAGGATGAGGGAACCTTGTATAAAAAGCCTCCGATCTTAATTTTCTGCATCATTTTCAACATATTATATATTGATTGGTGGAACTCAATGTCGCACTCTGTCTTGGTCTTGTTCTTTGGTCCAGGGCAAGATAATGGAAATATGTATCCCGGGTGAGAATCGCATCCACAACTGCCACATTTGTCAGACGTTGTGCCGTTGCATCACGATGGTCATAAAATGTAACTAATATGGCTAAATTCAATAACGCAAGAGGTGTAAAAAATAGAATTACTTTAAAGATAACGCATCTAGTGGTCAAAGATCTACGTTTCGCTCTCACGGCGCCTCCACGTTTGGGTGCCTAGTGACCATTTGACGGTTTTTTTCACTTTTTTCAAGATTTTTTTCTCATTTTTTGTTCCGAGCTCGATGCTAAGCGACAATCATTGTATTGTGTTCTCGGAAATACGTGAATGTGATATACTTGTACGATCGGATGTGGTATTTGTGAGATAACGTTTTATTTATATTTTCATAAAAAAATTAAGATACAAAAAAATTGCTACGAATTGCTTTGGTATTTTAGTAAAGTTTATAGTAATTTCCTTTAGACAGAGCGAACCTAGTGTTTCCCACATGCAACCTATTTTTAAAGACTACGTAACTCAACACAGTATTTAGTCTACCAAAGTGGTGAAAATCGTCGCATTAACAGTCAGACGCAGCTTTCGCTGTGCAAACACAAGGAAAAATAAATATCCTGTAATATAAAAATATCCTTTTTATATTAAAGGATATTTAGTTTAAATAAATGTGCACAAAAATTTTTAAGTTTTTCTGACCTCCACAACGCTATCGGAATGTAACACTGTCGATTAAAAGTTAAAAAACAAACAAAAACAAAAGGCCGCGTCCTTATCAGATCGGCAGATAATGGATTGACCCATTTCAGCGTGAATCACTCATTATAACGATACAACCTCGTTTTTACCCTTCCCGGGACCGAACCCGCGTAGTTTTTGTATTGGAAATAAGTCTTTTAACTGCAAATATAAGTTGGTTTTAGGTTTGCTTTTAAAGTTAATAAAATATAGGTTGACTTATTCTATTTTCAGGTTTAAAAGGAATTTCGACAATGCGTAGTGTTTCTAATATG
>DWAP01000693.1:0-19391 GCA_018230625.1 Heliconius eleuchia
AGTATTTGCGTGAAAGAGTAACAAACATCCATACATACTCAGAAACTTTCGCATTTATAATATTAGTAGGATATAAACAAAGAAGTCAAAAAAACTGGTAAAGATGGAACATTTTGGATCTACCAGAGCCGGGTCATGAAAACCAATTAACAATATAATCACTCCCCCAAGTGGAGATCGAACCCACAACCTTCAAACAATCAAACTTTTCCGAATTGTTCTGTTACTTTATAAAAAAATAGTTGAATAATTGGCGCATAGATAGATAACCTACACGTATATATGATTTTTTTTGTAGATTTTCCTTTATAGTTCATGAAATATTATATTATAAATAAATTCTAAAAATCAATTTAAGGCCGATTACTTTTATTTGAAGGCTAAAATGCCACGTCGAGCCATCGTGATGACGAGCCTCACTCGGGGGGTGATTCATTATTTAATTTAATTTCATTTCCTGGCTCTAGTAGAGCGGAGTGTCTCAACACTAGGTTCCCTCTACATATCATGCTGTATAGTACAAGAGAAATGCGTGAAGCTAAAAAATATATGTAATTAAAATATACGTATACACATACCTACAATAGTAAAATAAGAATTAGAGAAAATACGAATCGCAAATAAAAATAACAAATATTTTAAAGTAAATGAAAGGTGCAGGCTTATTAAATTTAGATCCAAAACTATAAGTATTTTTGTAATATTACTTGACGTTACGTTACGTTGATTATATGCTTAAATTCTTTTTATTTCTTTAGTTTATCTGATTAACATTTAATTAAAATTTGACTGAAGACTGGGGCAGAAAATGAGAAGAGAAACTTCGTGTTAAGACATTCCATTTCCGTTATCCATTATCTGCCGCATATCCGAAGAAATGAAAATATTAAATATTTTATTTCCTCGAGTGGGAATCGAACCCACAATCTGTCAAGTGTACAGTCGCACGCTTGTGTCACTGCGCGTCGACCGGTATATTATTTTTTAATTAATGTTATTCTTTTGTTACAGGTCTATTTCTCCTCTTCCTACTTGGATTCATTTTAATAGGCGTCGGCTTCGCTATAGTGTTTTTACATCCATACGATGTTATATACAGATGGGTAAGTATTTAATTTTACTATATGAAACTGCCATTGCCGCACACTGCCATTGCGGCGCACGGCACACGACTAGTGCGCGACGGTTGTGGGCTCGATTCCTACTCGAAGGAATGAAATACTTTATTAAATTTTCATTTCTTCCCTCTGGTGACGAGCCAAAGCGTGGCATTGGCCGCTCAAAACTCACCGCATTCCAGAATTCAACTTCGATTTCGATTCGATTCATAAATAAATCAAAACAAAAAATAGAGGATCATTTGGAAATAAACAGAAGCCAAAGACCTAAGTGACTCGTCACTATATTTATACATATGAAATGACTACAAATAGCTTATTTATTTTGCAGAAATTGCTATTGTCAAATCAAGGAGAAATCTACGAAATGTGGAGGAAACCGGAAGTGAAGCTATACACTAGAGTGTTTTTGTTCAACGTTACTAATGCTGAAGAATACATGGCGGGGAAACATGATAAAATAAAACTGAAAGAAGTTGGCCCTTTTGTTTACCGGTAAGTTATGAACACGGTCAAAGTCAAAATCAAATAATTTTATTAAAAATAAGAAGTTACATAAGACCGTCGTGGCGCAGGGGCACAAGAGTGTGACTGTATAGCGACGGTTGTTGGATCGATCCACACTCGAGTAAATGAATTATTATTTATCAATATTTTTTCATTTCTTCACTCCTTGGCACCAATGCAAAGCTCGACGCTGAGTTCAGCTATTCAACACGTAATCTATTCAAATCAAAAATTCTGCGAAAAGTGGTTAGTAGAGTGTCTTAACACTAAGATTTCTCTGCCTACCATGTTGTCTTACGTTGCTGTATGCTGTGCATGCATGTGTGCGGGACACAGCCTGAAGGTAAAGCAAAAGAAGTTACGTCGATCGTCGTCATTGTTAAAATTTAAAATAACGTAAACTACCGGTACAGGCTGCACTTATACTAGTACTTATTTGTTCATGGGGTCTCTAACCCTAAACTTGCTCTAAAGTAGGTTCGTCGAAGGCTTGTGCCACTTGGAGTGCCTCGAGAATTCGTTGGAAATTGGGAAACGGAAGTGTCTTAATGGGAAACAGCGTAAAAGCAAAAAATAATATTAAGTGTCCATAATTAATATTCTGTTCTATATTTTATCTTTTAGAGAAGCCTTGGAACATAGCAACGTGACGTTCAACAACAATGGCACCTTGTCCTCTATACCCCGTCATCCTCTCATATGGGAAGAGGAACTCTCCATGGGTAACAAAGAGGACGACATCCTGTATTTACCGCACATAGCTTTATTAGTAAGTAAAATATTTATTTTTGTATTATATAATATTTTCTCTTTAGAATGCCGTTTCTAGACTACGAATGGCTACCATGAAGAAATAATTTTTACCATAAAAAGCACATCAAAAGCGAATCTGAAGCGTTTATGGTGGATTCAGTATCAATTTAATGATTCTAGGTCGTTGAGAAATTAACTTATAAAAGTTGACAAACTTAAATTAATCTAAAAATCTTATAGATTCAGCATATCAGTTTTCTCCGACCGTCTGTCTGTATATCACAGCCATATTATGTATAAAAAATATATAATTAAGCATCATTATTTTTTCTATATACATATGTGAATACCTATTAGACGTACTGTATGTGATGGTCTTGAGTTGGAGTCTCGGTTTGGTTAAAATAAAGATATAAATAAATATTTTAAAATAAAACATACAAAATTATAATTTTTTTGGTCTCAATAGCACTCTATATGATACGACGTCTTCTGATGTAGCTATTATTAACATAACGTATTCTATAATATTTGAAACGGTATAGAATTCCAAAGTGATTTTGCATCTTATAGATTACTAGCTTTTACGTGCATACTTACTACTTACTACTCCCGCGTTGTCAAATTAAAATAACGGGAGGTACAGTACGGTCGACGAGTCGCGTCTGCGCAGATTAGATTTGAATTTTGACTATTTTTGTCCCGAGTGTAAAATGCGTAGAAAGTTAGAAAAAGCTTATGACAGGTCTCCACGACTCATAGACCATACTGTAATGTTAAAACAGTCCACTCTCTTTAACAATAGTTATACCTACACATTATTATTTACTTATATTATGTATATTAGATATAATATATTTAGTTATATTTGTATTTAAGCAATCAATGCACTCTCGTCGACGCACTCCCGTCCCAATAACCGTTCAAGCGTTGCGACAAAGATCACGCGGGTCATACTTCTGATTTATCGATGTAACGTTAGGTTTATTATTAGCAAAATGTATTGAAGATAGGTGGTTTTGATAGGTATAGCAGCAAAAAGTCCGTAATGTTTGTGAGTTCAAATACATATTTTTAAATTTTTATGTAAGTATGTAATGTTCTTGATAATAAAATCATTGATCTATATATATTTTACTTTCACCCTGTTACCCGCATATAGCGGAGTAGACTGAGGAAACTTAGTGTTCAGACACTCCATTCTCCACTTTCCGCACAATTTTTTTGTTGTTTGTTGTTGTTCTTGTTTCAACAGCAAGGAAATAAAATTGTTTTGTCCACCGAGTTTGAATCGAACAACAGTCAGAATAATGATATCCTTTTTTCGACACTAAAATTTATTCAACCATAACAAAAAGTTTTGAATACAAAGATCGAAGACATTAATTGCTAATATTATAAATTAAGATTGTAAAATTCGATTTTTTAATAATAAAATTTAAGTCCCCATATAAAAAAATAACTGTTATTTTGAAGTAAAATATAGATTGAATGAATTATTAGCATTACGCGTTCTGGTGGCAAGATAAAGTCCGGCGTTGAGCTCCGTCACTCAACACACAATGTCTCTGAAATCGAGCAGTGGGTGGGGAACAGAGTGCCTTAAAACTAAGTTATGTCCGTCTATACGTCACACTAGCTGTATGCGGAATAAAGCGTGAAGCTTAAAAAGAACCTAATAGATAAGATAGAGTTTAATTACAACTCTATTAATGAACTTATAGTATTTTTTTTTCTTCACGCTGTATAGGGAGAGGGAACCTGGGAATTTAATGTTAAGGTACTTCCGTTTCCTACATTTCGCCGAATTATTGAGGCATCTCGAGGCGTTAAGTGATTAATATATCATTCTCCGATTCTTTCATGGGACCAAACTTGTGTGCCACGGCCGTAGAAATAGATTTTGTATTAAATAATAAACTCAATAATTTGTAATGAAAAATTCACAACAAGACTAAGCTCAGCTCTCTAAATCTGCCTACCCATACGATTTAAGATATGATAACGTTCCCCGTAAATGGAATCTAACCCACAAAAATGGATTCATCCTCTTAAAAATTCCACCACGATACATATAGGTGCATATGCAAATGCATTTTGCACGTTGGATCTCGTTAAGCTATTGAGAAACACCAAATAGCAATCCTATATATATATATATATACATACTCGTATGATGTTGCAAAATTTACATTTAAGTAAACTTATACTGAACTAAATTTCAAAAGGACACATTCCTTCGGTCATTTGATTTGTCAATAGTTTGAAAGGCAAAGTGTATTTATAGTAATATAGGGTTATAAAATGTTCTTTTGTATGTTCGTTGTTGTTAACGATATGGTCGAGGGTTCGATTTTTAGACGAGGGAATTAAAAATTCATTTCCTCGCTCTGGTTATAGAGGTCAGTCGTGACGCAGGGGCACAAAGTATGACTAAACGCGACTGGTTGTGGGTTCGATCGCCACTCGATGAAATTAATAATTATATTTCCATTAAATTTATATTTCCATTTCTTCGCTCTGGTGCCGAGGCAAAGAGCGGCGTTGAGTTCTGCCACTCATCATGCATTGCCTACAGAATTCGGCAGAAAGTGGGTAACGGAGTGTCTCAATACTAGGTTACCCTGTCTTCCCTGTTGTGTGCGGGATACGGCATGAAACTGTTTATTAGATAAAGCGCTGCGTTGAGTTCCGTTATTCAACACGCAATGTTTCTACAACTGATCGGAAAATGAAAAAAAGAGTGTTTTAACATTTTGATTTCCCTCTCCTTACCTTTTTATATGCGGGATACGACTATAAAAAGGTAATTTGTTTATTATAATATCGTATTATATAAATAATGACAAGACAATTACAAAAATAAAACAAAAGAAAAATTATTTTAAATATTTTGTGTTAATAATTAGTCTATTTTCTTATACATGCCGTTGTAGTGTATACTTATCAAAAATGTTATAGTCCAAAGTAGTTCTTTTACCCGTCAAACTAATTTTTTTCCGATTTCTGCAAAAAAAGAGATCTTACCTTAGAATTTTTGACTGGATGGGTGAATTGATTTTGACGATTGACAAATAAAAAAAGTTGTTTGAACCCTGATGCTGCCCATGGGGTTCCCTTTAAATTTAGTATGTATGCGACAAATGGACGCATAACTCAATATCACGCCAACCGATTTTTTTGTTTGGTTGGGTTTCGATTATGGGATTGGGTTGATATAGTTTTTTTTTATTGGTAAAAATTATATATTTTTTTTATCAAGGTTTATTAAATTCGTTAATTCTCATATTTTTTTAACTTATCGCTGTACCCGTATACAGCAAGGTAGGGAGGGAGCCTAGTGTTAAGACAATCCGTTCCCATTACGATAATTCCGGTCCCCACTTCCCACATTCTAACAGTAGATTATTTGATTTTCACGGAAGAAGGAGAAGAAGAAGAAGAAGGATATTATTAATAAATTAAAAAATAATTATGTAAAGTTCAGAAACTAGATGTAATGTTTCAAAACTTTCAACCAAATCTCTATTTTTGGGAAAATTACATCGTTCGAACGTAATTTACCTATACTGCTATACTAATATTTCAAAGCTAAAGAGTTTGTTTGATTGAACGTCATAATCTCAAGAACTAGTTAGTGGTTATAATTGAAAAAATATTTTTGGGTTGGATATTCCATTTATTAATCCATCCGTTGATCGTTTCTGTGTAACTAACTATAGCTGCGGCCAGAGTTACTTTGGACACCTATATACGCCGAGAGATCTTAGTGTAGTGCAGTGTGTGTTGAGTGGCGGAACTCAACGCTGCGTTTCAATTACCAAAACGAGAAAATGAAAATAATTCATTCTACCGAGTGGGAATCGAACCCACAACCGTCAGCGAATTATTAATACGACATATAATTTTTATATATTTAAATAAATAGTAGTTCTTATACAATTATGCAAATACTATATTTAAAGCTTATATAAAAATATTAATATTTTAGTATTAAATGCGTATTAGTTTTATTTTCTGGTATTTATAAATTAATAGCAAATTAATGTGACAAATAAGAATACAAAAAAATAAGAATCTATTCAAATATAAACATTGGTCGTAGTTTTTAATTCAAAACAATCAAAAAGTCATTATAGTTGTCAATCAATTCTGTTTATTAAATCAATAATCATGTAGTTTCAGCGGGCGAAGCCGCGAGCGGGCTGCTAGTTTGTTAATAAAATTGATTAAAGAGATAAAATAATTTAACATTAGACTTTATACTAATTAATAAACGTTCCCGTTTTTATCACAGTACCAATTATGTCAATAATAAAAGCGTGTTACATTTTCATAGCGAGAGGAAAAGAAGGTGATGAATGTTCTTAATTATACCATCAACACAACATGGAGAACAGTGTCTTAACACTAGGTCGGTTGGTAGGAAGGTAACATATTCTAACTAATACTAAATTGATTTTTTTTTCCGCAGTCCATAGCAAACGTAGTCTCACCACAAAGTTTTATGACACGCTTCGCTCTGAACAACCTCATCGGCTTAACCAACTCCCAGCCGCTGGCCAAGATGACTGCTAAGGAGTTCATGATGGGCTATAAATCTGAGCTGATGACCTTGGGCAACACGTTCATGCCGGGGTGGATATATTTTGACAAACTTGGGCTTATTGATCGAGTAAGTATGTGTAATTTGTCGTGGTGCACTACTAATGTGTTGGTTGTGGATTTGGTCTTGTCACTAGGTCCCCTATGCTTAGGCTAACTATATACGGGGCATAGCGTTAAAACAAAAAATAAAATAGTTTTAGAAACGTCCTTAAATTACATTTTAGACTAATTTAAAGCAAAATTTAACCAGCACCATTTTGGTATTTATAGAAGTTATTTATATCAAGATGATAAGTGATAACAAGTTCAGAGAACAAAGTATCTTATACTCCGCTTGATCCACAATATGCGAGATAAAGCGTGAAACATAGAAATAATTAAATATATATATTTTTTAATTTTCACCAGATGTACGATTTCGAAGGAGACTACGAAACCATTTTCACTGGAGAAAAAGATCTGTCTCTAGCTGGTCTCATAGATACATATAGAGGATCAACAGACCTTCCACAGTGGGATGGAAAACATTGTTCTAATGTGCAATATGCTTCAGATGGTACCAAGTTCAAGGGAGATATAGGAAAAAATGAATCTATTCTCTTCTTTAGGAAGAGTTTGTGTAGAGCTGCACCTTTGGTAAGTAACATTGGTTATACTATATTTTTTTAATAGGTCAACACTGGGATAGTATAAGCATTTATTAAGAATGATGCCAAATATTTGAAAAAATCTGTCATTTTTTATAGTGTAGGTGTGTGCTTATAAGAGCAAATCCTGTTTTATTTGACCTCTTGAAGAAAGGACACGCATTTTGGTTTGCAAAATAAATAAAAAAAAATTAATAACGAAACATTATAAATATCTGTTGTGGAAAATGTTCACTCGCAAGGACGAAACGAGGCAACTATCACACTGCGGCGACTATCTCTGTCACGGGGTCTGATATCTATTTAGGCCGTAAATGAAATGATTGTGGGTTCCATTCTCATTCTGGATTATAAGATTTTACATTTCTCAGAAAATGAAAGTGGTTTCCCAACTTTCCGCTATTGTCATAACATTAGGTTTTTTTCTAGTCTTTACTTAGTCACATCAGTGACCTTCACAATCAGACAAATTACTTATTTATTCTGAAACATCCTACATTTTTACAAAACAATTTTTAGACATAATTTAATATAGAAATAACATAAGACTATTCGAACAAGGCTGTGAGGCTATAAACTAGGCCGGGCATAAATATGTTACCTAAAAACTATGTCATAAGAAATAACTAAGAGTTTTGTATGACACCTGACACATTCTTAGTGCCTGAAGTAGCTCTTACTGCAGGTACTTACAATTGGGTCACACCTTAACTTTAACCGAGATATGAATATAGCCTATAGCCTCCCTCGATAAACGGACTATCTACAGAAAAATATTTTTCAATTTAAACCAGTAGTATCATAGATTAGTGCTTTAAACCATAAAAAATCTTTGGCTTTGTTATATGTGTATAGATTAGATCAAACAGTTAAGAAACGACATTCCTTAGTCTGTTTAAATAAAGTGCAGCGCTAGATTACGCCATTTGCCACGTTATGGCTATTAAATAGGTGGAGATTAGAGAAAGGAATATCTTAATATTATGTTGTCTATTGTGTGTATCATGAGGCGCAGTGACACAGTGTGTGACTATTAACTTGATGGTTTTAGATTCGACTTCTACTCGGAAAAAATCATTTCATTTCTCCGTTATAGGAACAAAACATAACTCGGCGATAAGTTGCGTTCTCAATGTTAGGATAACACTTAGTTCTAACCCATTCAATGGATATGTTTCTCCTTTTCCAGATTCCCGTTGAAGAAGGAATCAAAAATGGTCTCACAGGGTATAAATATATGTTTCCAGAACACATGTTGGATAATGGCAAAAATATTAAAGAGAATAAATGCTTCTGTAGACATGGTGAGCTTATATATAATTGGATTTTTGATGCTACTGTGGCGCAGGAGCACAAGCGTGAGACTGCCAACGTGACGGTTGTGGGGTTGATTCCCACCCGGGGAAATGACATATTTAATATTTTAATTTCCTCGCTCTGGTAAAAAGGCAAAGCATGCCGTAAGTTTCGCCACTCAAAACGCAATGCCTCGTAGAATTTTGCAAAAACTGTGAAAGTGGCGCTCCGTTCAGGCTACCTTGCGCACAAAGTGTGAAGCTAAAAAAATTAAGTCGACACGTTTCAGCACTAATATGTTGAAAATATATTTTTTTATTGTTTTTTTCAGGTAAATGTCTGCCCGAAGGTCTTATCGATGTAACGGATTGTTACTATGGATTCCCTATAGCTCTGTCCTATCCTCACTTCTATAAAGGTGATGATATCCTGTTCAGCAAAGTAGAGGGATTGACTCCAAACAAGGAAGATCATGAGACTAGGTAATATTCTTTTACTTAAGAATTTTTAAAGTGTTATTTCGTACTGAAAGAAATAATTTATATAAAAAAATGGAATGGCATGGAATGGAATATACAAATATACAAAAAAAAATATTTTTTTACGTTGTGCAAAATATTTTAAAATATAAATTAATGTAAACGATTTGCAACTTGTATTTATTTAAGTATATAATGCTCTCTGAATGTTCATACCTTTTAAAAATTTGTAAACCGCAGAATTGATTTTGATATCATTAGATTATTTATCTATTTTTTTTAAATCGATTAGAAACAATCAAAACAATCTCCAAATTCCAGTCTTCCAAATTTAACCCTGCTTTTGTAACTTGACCGAAGCTACACTAAGTTGCATTGAACTTAAGAAAATGGTTTTTTATAGCTTTTGGATCCAACCGAGTTCCGGTCTTCCCTTGGACATATCATCGAAGTTCCAAATCAACATGGCCCTTGATGATATATCGGGTATAAAGAATGCAGATCGTTTCGCCAATATGCACCTTCCTTTGTTGTGGTTTGATATTGTTAGTATTTTTTTTATCTTATACGTTACTTAGTGTCAGATACTCCGTTCTCATTAAGACCCTTCTGTTCTCCACTTTTCATAGAATTCTGAAGGCATTGCGTATCGAGTAGCAAAACTCAACGCCGACCTTTGTCTCGTCACTAGACCGAGGAAACGAAAATATTAAATATTTCATTCCTCCGAGTGGAAATCTATAACTATCGCATTTACAATAGCCCGCTTATGTCCCTGCGACAACCTTAAAAGTTTTAAATAATTTTAAATTATTTTTGCATTTTTTTAGATAGTGTTTGTCTGTAACCGCGATAGTTGTGAATTCGACCCCCACTCGAGAGACTTTTTAAGTTAACTACAACTATTTTCGTTTTTCCACTCTGGTAAACAATTCAATAATAAAAATAACAATATATTCTACCTCTAATATGTAATGTTTAAATTAATTTAATAGACTAGATTAAAGTTACATATATGAGCGTAAATTATTATTACCGATTGTCTAGTCAAAGTTAATATATGTATGTCTTGTCATTACTAAAAGTTTTGACTTTCCCATTGTAAACACATATGTACGTATACAAAATATTCGGTCATTTGTTCTATAAAAGAAAATAAAAAAATACTTAATTTTTTTACAGAGAATGTACACACTGCCAAAATCGATGGAAATCAAATTTAGGTTCTACATCAACATATTGCCTGTTGTGGAGAAAGTCCTGATGTATCTGAGCTTCATCGTTGGCGCCATTTTGATCCTTGTTACTTCATACATACTCACATTCAAAATCATGTTCAAGAGTTACAAGAAAAATAATTTCAAGAGCAACGTCTGGTTGGACAAAAACAAACACACTAACAAACAGATAAACAAAGATGGCATATACACTCCTTGTGAAATACCACTATCGTCAGACACTGAGAATGAAAAATTCAATGATAGACTAATAGATAGTGAAAATGACGACAGTAATAATGAAAGAGAGAAAGAGAAATTCATCAATACAGATAAAATAAAAGAATTTACTCACAAGCTGTTTGATTTCGATAGGAAAAATTCGCTTATAAATAAGCATGATACTAATGATGAGACAAATGAAGCGTATAAAAGTGATTCGAGTGAAAGCGATAAAAATGGCAAATCTGAATACTTAGAGGTGTTAGATGACGGTAGCGACTTCGATTACTACGATGATAGATCTAAGCACAAAGATTTGCATATAAATATTGAATGAAATAAAGATACGTAAATTAATGAGAATAGTTTTGTAAGTTTACGTTTTGGATGGTTGAATGGATTCATTCTGGATGAATAATCAATGTTTTTGAGTAAAAATATTGATAAAAATCTAGAAGTGAAGATAGACTACTGTATCGTGATCGTGATCTGGAGTGGTGCCAGAAGTCGACTTTCTTGTTTTATTATGTAATAATTTAGTTTTTATTTGATAACTGATATAAAAAAAACAAACGCAATTTTAACAACATTCTGTATGGGATTGATTTTTTTATGATCTTTACGCATCTCATACATTTTGTTACTAATGAAGAAGTTAGTGTTATCACTCTCATCTCCTCTCTTCACCAAAAATATATCAGATAGGCAGGATTCAATGCTGTTCAATTTGCCTAACAAAGTTTTTAAATAAGCTCTATCTACCCTAGCTGATTTTTGAAACCACAACTATCGCTAACGACATACTGACCAAATCATAACGGCATTATCAAGAAATTAAATAAATATATATTAAGCACTCGTATTATTACTAAAGATAGTTTTAATAATCCTTTTTCTAGTACAAGTATATAGAGGAAAAAAAGAGTGACACTGAACTTACTCTATTTAAAAAAAATAATTTTAAGAGATCTTATTACTTATTTTAGTTTTTATGGAAACCAGCGAGATAACGTGTAATTTAATTTGAATGATTATTTTTATAAACCATTATCTACCTGTTTAAAAGATTAGTTTTTAATACTTTACTGAAGTCATTTTAAAATTATGAAAACATGCTCAATTTTTTATGGTATTTATGTTAAATGTGGGTTAGTCCACACTATCTTCTGAAAATAGTTGAAAATTGTTTGGTAAACGACACATTCCATGTGCCAGATGTAACTGTGACAGCAGGTACACTGGACTATAACCAAACGATTCACGTGATGTTATATAGTCTATAGCCTTCCACGATAAATGGACTATCCAAACCAAACTAGTTCTTCGGTTTTATAATATTAGTACAGATAGGTATATCTATTTTAGCTTAAAAGAGAAAAACGGAGGATTGTCGCCAAGATCTCTCTGTAATATCCATAAAGTGAATACATATGCTTAGATTTACTAGTAATAAAATATATATCATGTGCAATTATTAATGATAATATATGTATTTAGTTAATTACTTTTTTTTTAATGTTTAAATATTTGTACTATATATATGAAATATGCTCAAACGAAGAAGGCTAAAGTGGTTTAACTATATATTTAAATTTAACCCATTAATTTTTATAATTGTTGTTTGTGTGTTTGTGTGTTATGTTTTTTTTGTAAGTAATATAGTATTTTAATGAAAATGTTCAATTATATGAGTATTTGAATAATGTGAAAAGGGCTACAATTTAAAATATGACCTATAATCGGAGAATTTTAACCTTTCAACTTAAATTTAAAAAAAACAAAAATATTAGAACTACTACGATAATTTAATTTAAAAAAAGTTTAAATAATATATTTTATTAATTTATTCCTGCTAGTAGACTACCTACCTACCTACTAATAGTTGTATCTACAATATATTGTAAAAAGAATTTAAAGAAATAATGTGCTTATATATAAATTTAAATTCTTTTTTTTACCACTTTAGCTCATTCTTTTACTTTTATATACGTAATATAAGAAATCCTTAGTTCTAGTAAAGAGGTACTCAACTCAATTTGTGATATAAGAATATTGTAATTTTATTATTTTCAATATAAATGGAATAGAACCTAAATGTATTTTATATTTTGGTACGGTTATCTACTTCTTGTATTGAGAATGCATTAAAACAATTAAAATATTAATTTAGATGTTTCTTTTTTGTTTTCCGCTGTATCCTGCAAATAAAAGAGTGGAGTTTCTTAACACTAGGTGCCCTCTGCACCTAGTTTTAAGAAATTCCTTTTTCACCTTCCGACAAATAAAATTAGAAGTCACTAAAAAATTACAGTGTATTAAAAAGTGTATTAAAAATTACAGTGACGGAACTCAACACTGCGCTTTTTCTTCTTACCAGAGAGAGGAAACTAAGATAATTCATTCTTTCTTTCATTGGGAATCAAGCATATTCTATTAATATTTTTAATCCATTGAAATATCTGAAAGTAAAAAAAAGAGGAATCTGTGTTTTGAATGAAATTAGTCTTGAAGAATAAAAGAAGAATCATCGATGATCGCGTTGTAGTTATTCGTTCATTTGTAGCGCACATACTCATTGCAAATTTTGACTGAAAGACTTATGTGATTGTTACGTGGATAACATTGTCAGAAATATACTAAATTATAATGTTCTTCACATGCTAAGCACCAGCTTTCAAATAAAAAAAGAATCATCAAAATCAGTTCACCTAGTTAAGATCTGAGGTAACAAACAAAAAAAAATACAGTGGAATTGATAACCTCATATTTCATCATATGTTAAAAAAATATTTTTAATATCTTGAGTCATTACTTCTATTTTTATGTAAGCCCGCATATATCAGTACAAGTCAAGAAGAGCACCTAGTGTTCAGACACTCAGTTCTCCGCCATTAGCCCTAACTAAAAGACATTGCAATTTCTAATGGCAAATTTCGAATTAACACTTTGATTTACGGAAATATTACAAATAAAAATAATTTATATATTTGACTAGCAACCCACATACGGTTTCACCCGCTTAAGCTGTTGTAATGTTTTAACAATTTTATACAAAATCTTTACGTGAATTGTATAGGCTACGTGTCAGTAGGTTGTAAAAGTTTTAAGGCTAAAAAATATAAATAAAAAAATTAGCTTCACGCACATATAAAAAAGCAGCTGGATCAGGACACAATGAGGCAGGGAGGGCAGGCGATTTGCCTCGACACCAGAGCGAAGGAATGGAAACATTAATTTAAATAAATATTTCATTTCCTTGAGTGGTGATCGAACCGACCCCTAGTTGCGCTTACAGTCACACTTTGTGCCCCTGCACCACCTGGTCTTGTCGAAAAAAATTGCATATAAATCCGTTTAACATTTTCACAAACACCCGTCCTCACAAATTTTCACCTATATAAGTAGGATAGACCGCCAACTCTAAAATAATGTGTGAAAAAATAGAATTTAAAAACTATTTTGTAGCACTTTATTTTTATAAACAATCACAAAACATTATAAAAAAATACATATCTATAAACTACTTACATATAGGTATAAAAAATATTTAGAAAAATATAAAAATCCCAGAGGAGCGGGTTCAAATCTCACTCTGTTCAAATTTTTATACATTTTATTAATAAGTAACATATAAAAATTCGACCGTAATTCGCACCGCACTCCATATTTAACGTCTAAGAGCTCTGACTACGCCTAACGTTCTAAGAATGCTTCTTCGAAATCTTTATATGGGCTCTTAAAATTTATTTATGCGTTACATATTTGACATATTTACTTTTTCCATTTATCCAAAAATATCTAATTGCTAAGAAAGATCATTTATGAATATTTTTAGTTTGTGAAAATAGGATTAGTCGTAGCGCAGGTGTAGGTTCGATTTACAATAAAATTAAATATTTAATATTTTCACTTTCTCGTTCTGGTATCGAGACAAAGCGCGACTTTGAGTTCTACCACTCAACATGCAATCCATGCAACATGCCTCCACAATTAGACGGAAAATAAAAAAAGCAAGAAACGGTATTCTGGGAACGGAGTGTCCTAACACTAAGTTCTTCCATGCTGTAGCGTGCAAGATGTAGCGTGAAGTTAAAAATAAAAACAGTTTTTGGCTTCACGCTGTATCCCTGAAAGAAACCTGGTTTTAAGTAACTCTTTTAACCACCCACCGCCCAATTTTAGAGATGCCGGTTCTTCTTTTACCCAGAGCAAGGTAATGAAAATAATTCATTTTCCCTAATGGGAATCGAACTCACAGCTGTGTTTGATCGTCTCTATATATTATTAAATAAAAAAATATATTTCTTACATTATAACTAATTTAAGTTAAATTATTATTATTATTATTAATCAGTAACAGTAAAAATATTTTGAACGCACTGTGTACTCATCACCCACCAAAATATGAAGCCGAAGAAAATGCATCTTGTCAAATTCCTTATGAATTGAAGTCTGGAACAAAAAGATAATATTATAATACAGGATTTGCACATTCATATCCTTTTATAGCCACCGACGCAAAAACAGAAGTGTTATAAGTTTGACGTGTCTGTCTGTCTGTGGCACCGTATGTCCTGATTAATTAACAAATTTGATCCGGCTCTTTAATCGAAAACCTTGTTCATCGTGGTGGTTCTATGTTTTATGAAAATCAGATTAGTACTTTAAGAGCTAGTACTTTGTCAAGATGTTAGATAAGATAAGATATTTTTCGTCAAGTTTTTTTTATTCTTAACCGATTTTTAAAAAAGTGGTTACTAGTTTGAATTGTATGGTATGTATAAATATAGTTCTGTATGGAGGCCGGCGACGGTGTACAAAATTTCTTAAGTGTACCTATGTATGTATATATACGTATATATGTATACAATATAAAATTATGTACATGCAGTTCTTAATATATTTTTTTCACGCTGTATCCCGCAAATAGCAGAATAGGCAGAGAGAACCAAGTGTTAAGACACTCCTTCCCCTCCTTACCCACTTTCCACCAAATTCTGGAGGCTTTGTGTCTTGAATGGCAGAACCCATGTGTTCCTATCATCAAAATCGTAACCCGTCGTATTCACAGCCACACGTTGGTGCTCCTGCACCACAACTGGTCCCAGTCAAAATTTCGAGTATTAAAAACAAATACCTTGCATAATGAGCTCTGTTCTTCGGTATATCATCCTCTGTTTCGTGCAACAAGTATTTTCTTCCACCGTTACAGCACTGTCTAAAGAATTCATATCTGTCCACATTTTCTAAGTCATAATAAAAATCTTCTTGATCTTCTTTCTTGATCTTTGATCGGAGAGTGACAAAATTCACATTGCTGAACGTCCACTGTTGGATTGCGTAGTAGCGTAGGGCTATATTTGCTACGTAGATACGTCGTTGGATTTTCACCAACCTGTAAAGGTTTTACATAATTTGTAGCTTCAGGCTTTTTTTGGATAGGAAAGAGGGAACATAGATACTAAACAGCTGTTTCCCATGCACCGTTCAATTTTTAAGACATTTCTTCTTAAGTAGTGGAACTCTACGCTGCCCTTTGCCTTGTTACCAGAACGAGGCACTTAAAAAAACATTCACCCCTTCAAGTTTTAATACAACCCATAACCGTCGTCTTACAATCCTATGCTATGTCACTGCGCGACGATGTGATGAAGCAAACAAGTCTGAAATATTGTCATTATACCGTATGTAGCAGAGTAGGCAGAGGGGACCTAGGTACCTAGTGTTAACACACTCGGTTCCCATTAAAACATTTTCATTCTCCTTTTTTGCTGAATTCTGTAAGTATTTCGTGTTGAGTAGACGAACTCATTGCCGCGCTTTACCTCGATACTAGAGCGACAAAATGAAAATATTAAATATTTCGTTTCCCCGAAAGGGAATTCATCCCACCTGTCGCGTTTGCGGTCGTTCACATGTGCCCCTGTGCAAAGACTGGCCTTATTATGAACGATTAAGTGGTTTATATCACTTAACGCAATTAGGTGCAGTTTCTGCTAGAATACTTTAGAAAATGTAGATTAAATGTACGTATTTCTAATTTTGTATGTTTTTCATGAAGTTTGTGGCGTGGATTAGATTACCTAAGGTATAATACACCCGATGATACAGCCAAGATTTTAAATGGTATCAACCTTCAGAGGCCACTAGTAAATTCGAGCTTAGGCTCATACAATTTATATCTCGAAAAAAAATCTTTAGCACGTTGAGCTCTTAGAGTAGAAAAACGTGTTTCTTTTTTTTGTTTTTTTTTACTATATTTTATATTCCGTTAATAGAGGCTTACTTACATAGTTTTCTGCCCAAAGATCCATAACAACATGTCTATAATAACTGCAGGTAGGAGATGCAGAAGTAACACCTATGAAAATAAACCTTGTCAATCAAAATATCTTAAAAATGGAATTTCTTAAAATTGTTGGAAATTGAACCCACATTTGTTTGCACAATTTTGTTTTCTTATTTCGCCCTTTACACTTATATGCTGCGTATATCGAGGTAGGCGGGGTGAACCTAATGTTGCAGATTTATTGAAAATCATTTTGAATTACAAATCCTTAATTTGATATTTTTGAAAAAAAAATTGTGTACACATTACTTCCCTCATTGGCCGTTGAATTTACGAGATATTGCATGTTGGGTAGCGGCGGTAACTCAACGCCGCACTTTATCTTCTTACCAGAACATAGAAAAAAAAATTAAATAATTCATTTCTTCCATTGAGAATCGAGGCCCCATACGACGTTTACGGTCCACGACTCGCTGGGCTACTGCGCTACCCCAAATCACCCAAAAACCTAATATAAAAGGAACCAAAAAAGTAAAAAAAGGCAGTATAAGGAACCTGGACTCAAAACTTTAAAATTACTGTACCTGAACATTATACATAAACAATGAAGATGTAATAGTAGCTCCAAAACACCAGATCATGTTGCTCAAAGGCATCGACGCTACGATTTGCTTGCCTATAGAAATCAGCTCGTGGACTGTTATGTTGTTCAGGCTGCCGGCACAACTATTGTAGATGGGCACGTCGTCTGTTGGCTCCAACCTGGAAGAGGATTTACAAACTTCATTAGGGTATATATAGGTGAATAACTGAACTTAGTTTTAAGACACTCTGTTCCCCACGATCAATTTTCGCTTGCTACCAGAGCAAGGCAATGAAAATAACTCTTCTGTGCGGGAACCGAACCTGCAATCGTCGCATTTACAATAAGACGCTACGAAGGTACGCCACGACGGCCTTAATTTACAAATAAAATATTATTTGAAAATAAAAAAAAAAACAGAAATTTGAATGACTACTAGTATTATATGTAAATGTGAAAGTTTGTGAGTGTAGATATTTGTTCCACTTTCAAGTAAAATCCTCTGAACGGATTTAGATGAAACTATACAATTATATAGCTAATATATCAGAGTAACACTAAGGCTACAATGTATGCAAGGATTTTGTATAATTTGACTATAATAAAACAATAAATTTAAGCAGGCGAAAAGGCTAAACCAGTCACCCACGCTTCGCTATTTCTATAAACTTACTTTTTGGTCCCTCTAGACCACGTTGATGCTATAAAACACTTGATCGCGACATCCACCGGTATATAATCGGATATTATATCGGGCTTCGAGTATATTATTCTTAGAATACCTGTAAATAAGAAAAAAATATTAAACATATTTTACAAATGTGGAAATGGGAAACGGAATGTCTCAATACTAGGTTCCCCCTGTCTCCAGTGCTGTGTGTGCGATAGTGCATGACATAATTTAATAGTCAAGTTTTAGTGTTCCGTACCCCAAAAAGACAACGAAATCCTTACTTTGTTGGCAGTCAGTCCGTCAGTCAAGATCTCATATCTCGTGATCGCATGAAGGTATAAAGCTTAAAATTAATATTGAATATATATGAGCATAGTTTTGACTTTGAATAGAGTGTCTTAACACTAGGTTCCCAAGTTGCCTCTGCTTACCCTTCTATGTACGGGGTACGGCGTAAAGCGAAGCTAAAAAAATCTACGTTTCGAAATTATTTATTAACATTAACATTCTTTTAAATATCAAAATTATTGTACCTTTTCCACAAGCTACTATAATGCCAGTTGGTCCGTTGAAATTCTCAATCCATCCAGGCATGGGGTCTTTTACACTGGATACGACTGAAATAAAAAATATTTTATTTTTAAAATTTTATCACTTCGGAAAGAAAAATACTTATTAAGAAAACATACATAAATTTGAACGTAGCGGGATTTGAACGCGCGCCTCTTTGGAAACCGTTCAAGTTGGACATTTTTATACGTTTTCTTAATAAGTAAAAAATTATAATATTTTTTCCAAAGAACATAATGGCCAAATTTAATGCTTATGGTAAAACGTTGTCACACTTCTCGATAATACGTCACATCAAATATTTTTAAAAATCAGGGGAACGTAAGTATCTTAATGGGGTTTCCTCTGTAAACAGCGTGGAACTAAACCAATATTTTTTTTTTTTTTCTGATGGACTTACTGCTGTTGACCTGGTATGGTCTTAACAGC
>DWAP01000694.1:0-19387 GCA_018230625.1 Heliconius eleuchia
ATATATATATATATATATATATATATATATATATATATATATATATATAATTTAAGAATCTTTAAGAATAGAATGTATTACATTAATGTTATCTGTTTAATACTTTCAACAAAACAAACAAAAGGGAAAACAAATAATGGTAGAGCTCTCTACAACTTCTTTATCGTTTTTATTGAATTTGAGGCATTGCGTTTGCTCCGATACCAAAACGAAAATATAATCTGTGGGCATCGAATTCACAACAATCGCATTATACAGTCGAATACTTGTACAAATGAAATATATAATTTTTTACTTACTTTTACTTTACCACACGCGTAAAATAATATATATATACATAATAAAACCCGATCAAATGCGAGTCGGACTGGCATATCGAGGGTTCCGTACCAATCTTAGGATTGTAAGGTAACGGGAATTACAATTAATAAAAATTGATGAACTTAAATTCATTTCATAATAAATAGTAAATATTCACTTCACTAATTCTTATGAAATGAACTTGAAAATTTCACAACTGTAAGTCTACGGGAAGTATAGGTTTTGATTAGGCGACGAATTTCATACAAAATGCAGTAAAAACGATGCAAAGGCTCGTTCGTATCTGATTCATTGCGTTATAAGTCAGCTTTCAGAATGGTTCATCCAAGCGATCTCGAGATAAATGCTCAGACGAACAGACGGACAGCAAAATAATCCTATAAGGGTTGTTTCCCTATTTGAGTACGGAACCCCATAAAAATACCACAAAAAATACCGCGAAAATAAAATACCGCAAACAATTACCGTGACTAATAGTTTGGTTATGGCAAATTGAAAAATATTTATTTTTATCAATTCATAACTACTGAATGTAATGTAATGTTGTAGCATAGATAACTATAGTTAACGTAGAAATATAATAGATTGTTATAAGAACACAAACAGAGTAGTAAGAAAGTTTAAGTCTTTTACATAAATAAATTTTAATTGCTCGATCTGCGATCACTGTAGTGGCGCAGAAGCAAAAGCGTGCGAAAATAAACGCGACAGATTTTGGTTTCGATTCCCACTCGAGCAAGTGAAATATTTTCATTTCTTCATCTTTCTTTTCATTCTATCGGCGCAAAAGCGTGGCGTTGAGTTCCGGCCAACACGCTTCCAAAATTTGATGCAAAATAGGGAGCGGGGCGTTTTCACACTAGGTGCATCTTGCGTACCTTGCTACAAGACAGTAGCAGTCAGCTGCAGGTAGCAGTAGCAGTACGTAACAATCGTGAACGTGACAAAGTGAAGCTGAATAAAAAGAAAAAATATATATTTGTTAAATATGATGCATCATTATCATTGCTCATAGAAGTACGGTTTACGTTTATCACGACTATGCATCAACTCAAATAGTAATTAAATTTCAAGTAACTTATGACAGTGACATGGGAGGCCAGTCGTGGCGCAGCGGCACGAAGTGTGACTAAAACCGACTGGTTGTGGGTTCGATCCCCACTCCACACAGCAGGGTAGGCAGAGGGAACCTAATGTTAAGACACTTCGTGTCCTACTTTTGCCAGATTCTGGAGGCATTGCATGTTGAGTGGCAGAACTCAACGCCGCGCTTTGCCTCCACATCAGAGCGAAGAAATGGAAATATTTCATCAATTAAGTAAATGTTTCATCTCCTCGAGAGGGGATCGAACCCACAGCCAGTCGGTTTTGCAGTCACACTCTGTGCCCCCGCGTTACGTTTGGCCTCAATATTTTATAGATACTATATAAGTTACAGCAGTACTCGCACCTACGTAGGTATAATTTGTCGCGGCTATTGTTATCCACAGCTAAATATATTGCGAACAATATATTTTGAATGTTTATTTTAATATTACTTAGTGTAAAGCTTGAGGCCAGCTGTGGCGCAGGGGCACACGTATACGTGTGTAATATAAACGTGTATACGTGACAGGTTGTGGGTTCGAACAGGGTGAAAAGAAACTCCGTTCCCTGCTTGCCGACCGAATTTAGGACGTTTCGTTTAAAGGAATAAGGAATAAAACATGGATGGAATTCCATAATTATTAATGTATCTACTAATATGCATTACTTTCGTTTCCTAATAATAATATCAATTTAAAAACAATATAATCAAAATCGATTATGTGAGAGTCCTCTCTATATAAATTTGTACGTCGACAGGAAGTCCAACGGGGATTGAACCCACAACCGTCGCGTTACGATCACACACACCCTTGTGCCCCTTGTATTAAAAACAATCAAAAATTGTCTATGTTTTGAAGATCTGACATCAAAAATTAAAATAAAATTATATCATCTTCACGCTGCAGCACAGCAGGGTAGCCAGAGAGTACGTAACGTTAAGACACTCCGTTTCCCACTTTCCGCCGAGTTCTGGAGACATTACGTGTTGAGTGGCGGAACTCAACGCCGTATTTTGTCTCGACACCAGAGCGAAGAAATGAAAATATAAATGTAAATAAATATTTTATCTCCTCGAGCAGGGATCGAAACCACAACCAGCCGATTTTACAGTCACACTTTGTATCAGTGCGCCAAGACTGGCGTCACCTGCTAATACTATCCTATACTAATATATGTTTGGAAAATCCTACATCGTGCCCGAGAAAAACTTAATATTATTAATCTTTACTCATAATTATTCATATGATCAAATCGATATAACCTGTATTACAATGAATTATTGCTTGTAAGCCAACTTATAAATAAATTATAACTCAAGACGCCATTTGTGCTATGTTCCTATCTATTGTCCAAAATTATATCAACTACTTCAAGAAAAAGATATAGTGAGGTATAAAGTGTGAGTAAATAAAATCTTCGGCTACACGCTGTATTCCGCATGTAGCAGTTTACTGTTAAGACACTCCGCAGAGCGAAGAAATTAAGATATAAAATATTGAATTTCCTCGAGTGGGAATTAAACCCACAACCTGCCGCACTTAAAGTTACACGCTTATACTCCTGCGCCACGTAGTCGTGACGCTAGTGCGTCAAAATTAGTATGTATAGCAAAAATCTTAGTTTGCAAAAATTAAAATAAAAAAAATCGATAACGGTTTTTGCATTATATCTACTTATAGAAACCAAGTCGATCCAAACAAATTAAATTAGCAATAAGAATTCCCGATGATAAAAACGTGTATTATGACGTTGGTATAAGTTATGTATAACTCACTCATCGCAATCTTTAAATAACCGCTCTTTTAAACTCGAGAAGGAATTATCCTAATAGATAAATATTAGAAAAAGTTAATGAAGTGGTATAGATATGTTAGAAGCATGTTTAGTAAAGATGAAAGACATAATACGAGATATATAATACGAGATATATAATACGAGATATATAATACGAGAGTTTAATATGCCTTTGCTGCATTGATGGGACGGCGACATATAACATAGTTGGGCGTTTGGACGTACACGCAACGAAACGTGGATATTACAGAAGAATGAAAGAAAAATGCTGTGGAGATGCGATCTCTTCCTACAATTCATTATTATAAAACAAAGATAAGCAATTATTTTGAATTGTATGTCGTTCTTATCATGAAAATACTAGCCAATAATCATTTATTTATGTTCCACTTCAAAGTAATATGAACTTAATATGGCTTCAGCTAACTCAATTGTGGCATATTGCCACTTGGCTAGTTTACAGTAATATGAACCCTAACCGTGATTATAGTTTATATAATTAAATAAGGATTTTTTTTATAAAGTTCGAAATAATGTTTCAAAATTTCTAGTATAACATTTTTTTCACAAATATTTTTTTTCAAACTAGAAATATTATATTGTTACTGCTTTGTTATATGCATTTACAGATTTTTATCATTTAAATATTAAGATAATCCTGCTCACTTCACTTGCAAGCATTCCCTTTCCTAACTGTTATGATATATAAAAAGAAATTAAAGTTTTCAAAGAACAATGCTTTGTTATTCTACATACTATAAGATACTCATGCTGCTATACTAAATGAGATTTTACACGGAATTTTTACTTTAAACTAAAAATACTGTAAAGTTAAATTTTATAATAAAAGTTCATAATTTGTTTAAAAGTGTATATTTACCAAAAATTTATAGATTTTACAAAAATATATTAAAGTTTTATCAACATATATAAAAATGTTTACCATAATATAAATATATTAAATACAGAAAACAGTTAATTACTAATATCATGTTATGCCTAGAAATTATCACTTTTATGTTTTCTTATATTTCTTATTTTTAATAACAATAAAGTACTTAGTAAAGTAAGTATTTTTTTTTATTCAAGTAGCTACTAGCCATTACTCATGAAGATTACAGATTTGATCTAGGTCTCGGACGGATATATTGTGATTGTTAGATTCATAATAAATATTTTAATTTTTTTTTGCTTCATCACTGTTCCATCATCAAAGCACTTAGCGCCTTTAAAGGGAAGCAAAATGTGATATACTTTTATTTTTATATATTCATTATAAATTAATATTAATAATTAATAAGCACTGCCAAAAACAAACTGAATATTAATACTTGTGGCATATTTCTTGAAGCAGAATTTTTCTTCAGAGATTGTTGGGCATATGTTTGTAATAATCCGCAATCAACAGATTTTCGCATGTTAGAAGATTGAGTATGTCTTATAACATAACATTTCATTCCAGGAGTCACACTGACTGGTGCACCTTTCACGTCCAGCGCATTTACAGTAGTAGTATTTGTAGTTGTTATTGTTGTAACTGAAGATGTCATAGAGGCATCTGACGAAGGATTCTGGCTTTGAGGTGCAGTTGTGTTATCTGCTGTTGCATTCACAGGAACAAATGTGCCATTTGGCAACATTTGATATAAAACATTTTGTGGTGGTGATGGAGGAGACTCTCCTGGTCCTGTTGCATTAATAGTTGTCACATTTGTCACGGTTGTTGTAACCACAGTGGAGTTCATGCCTGTATTATGAGATTTAGCTTCATCTTGGAATATAAAACTTGTAATTAAGTTACAATCTATTCTTGTCTCTTCATAATCTCCATTATCCTTCTTTATACCAAATTTACATATTTCACCAGGTTGAGGCTTGTAGTTAGAGTGACTATGGCCATGACTCTGACTTGCAGCATAGGCACTGACTCCAAGAGTGCCAAGATTAAGAAGGGCTAAGCCAGCAAGTAGGGTACCATACTTGCTTCCAGAATCTTTATACTGATAGACATAAGTTGGAGGGGTACCATGATAAACTGGGTAGCTCACTGGAGGCCCACCATGTACAGGTGTATATCTTATTTGTTGAGGAGGATTATAATTATAGTGGTGATGAATATTTGTAGTAGTGTGTGTGGCGTGACTCTGGCTCGGTGAGTTACCTGATAATCCTTTACCCTGTGGATATCCATGGCTACCTCCATTATTAGAAGGATATGTGTGACTTCCTCCATTATTAGAAGGATATGTGTGGCTTCCACCAGTATGTGTAGGAGTTATATGGCCTCCCGAAGAAGGATATCCATGTCCACCGCCTGATAGGCCTCCCGAATGACTTCCCCCACCAGAGAGACCACCGCCATGAGGCTTTGGATAAGAGTATCTACCAGTAATACGTTTTGATAATATCACATCAACACTTAAAAACACTAAAAGTAAGCAAAGAAATAAACGAGTGTAGCGAAGCATGTCGCTAATTTCCAATTTTCCAATTACACAACAATGACAGTATTTTTCGTTTTACTACTACTCTTGCGCACGATACTGACAACACTAACAAATAGCAATGCAAAACTAAAGCTGAACACAAAATGTCTGTTTACTCACAACTCGCACTAGGGCTGTCAGATAAAATCGATTATGGAGAGAATCGATTTTTAAAATATGTTAAAAACTATCATTCTTCAAATTTCTATAACCGTATGAATGTATGAACCGTATTTAAATAATTTATGAAAAATGTCTCAAAATATTATGTCTAATGTGATAAGAAGGATGACAATTTCATAATAACTATTAAAATAAATTACAGTGTTCAGGAATTACACATAAAATCCATCATCTTTTTATCAGAATAATAACAACAATTTGTTCATACATTTTGACATTACTTTAGCTACATGTTTTCCCGCACATAGCAGGCTAAGCAGGAAACCTAGGAACCTAGTTTTAAGACACTTTGATTCCATTAAGAAATTTTGATTCCCCACTTTCCACCGAATTTTAGAAGTATTGATTGCGTGTTGAGTGGCGTAAGGATCTAATATTTATTCGTAATATCTGTCGAGACTTTTTATCTCAAGATCGCGTAGAGGTGTCAAACTGAAAAAAGGAAGCACAGAAAAAAATCAATTTATGCATTGATTTTGTCCTTTTGTATGAAATTTTTTAACTTTCTTTCTTGTGTGGTACATAAATAAATAAATAGAGAAATTCTCCGCATATCAAAATCTGTAGAGTACTTTCCGCGGATTTCCATACTTATGAAATTTAGCAAAAAATGAGAACTTACAATGTAAAAAAAGGAAAAAAAAGAAAAAGTGAAAATTTATAGATATTTCATAGAAAAAAATCTTTACAGGTTTTATTTGTAATTCATTTCATACAAAATTAGAACGCACACCCGCAAGCTTCAGTTTTGGATAAATTTATTTGCCACGTTATCAAAACCTGTAGAGTATTTACCTCTATACTAGACTTACAATTTAAAAAAATGTTAAAAAGTGAGAACAAGCAATACAACTTGGGAGTATGCGCCGCAAATCTAAGCTTGTCTACTTTTTTTAGTAGTTGTGTAGTACAACTACTCAGAGTACTCATTTCAGAGTTGTAGGTTACCGAGGTAACCTACAACTCTGAAATGCACGCAAGCCCTTGGCTGCCAAGTCCGCTCAACACCGTTGACCGATTTTTTTTGTATTATTATATTTTAATATAATTTAAAACAAGAATCGATAAAAATGTTATCGTTGGTAAAATCGATATTCGTAATGTGTCGTACTCATATATATTATAATAAATTGTTAGTATTGCCAGGTTTTCTCATTAGAAAATCGGTCTTATATAAACAGATATTAACATGACTATGTAATTTATGTATAGGATGAAATAAACATATTTATCAATAATTAACGTCATTTATTTAATTCTATAATTTATTTATATGCATTATATTATGCATCGTGCATCACAGCTAACAATAACAAGCAAAAGCTTAATATTAAAATTTCAACATATAAATTTTTCTACAACTTAATACTAAATAAACAATAAGATAATTAAATATATGACTAATCAACTAATTAAAATCTCATTTAATAAAAAAATATAAATATTACTCTACGAATACAATCTATATAAAATGCTAGATTTTTTACAAAGCAATAAACATAGACATCCACCACGGTGGGTTAGAAAGCCATGACTTCAATTTACTCTTCTCAGGAGCAACAGGGCTTTCTTTTTTAGGCGGATCTGGCATTTTGGAATATTGTATTAATTTTTGACAATCAATTTTTGTGCTGTATCTAGATTCTTTAGTAATTATATTAACTTCACAATCCATATTTGCTGTATTTACAGGAGGACCTTTGACACTGATCGGGTCCGTCGTAGTCGTACATTTTGTTGTATTCACAACGCTTATATTTGTAGTTGTAACTGATTGATTTGCTATTGGAGCAGTATTATTAATTAATTCAAGAATTGGCTTTATTGTTGTTGATACATTTATATTCTGAGTTGTTGTGTCTGGCAAACTAGATGAATTTAATGTCGAATTTGATACAGATACAGTGGTATTTGGTAATGGAGCTGTAGAAGCATTAACTGGTATAACATTTAAATTTAATAAAGTTTCATTATTCTTTAAATTAGAAGATGCGGTAACGCTACTTGGCGTAGTTGATGTTGTAGGTTGCGTGTTATTTATGACAGTATAATTTGAAACACATACCGTTTGAGTTTCTGTTACACTAGATTTTTTACTTCCTTCAGTAAATGTAGATACAATTTCGCAAGGTATTTTGAGTTCCTCAAATTTCCCACTTTCTTTGACCCTTAGTGTACAATAAGCTTCATCTTTTGGCTTTTCATAAGACGTTTGATAACTTTCTGCGTTATATCTTCGTCGGTAGTAATCATCATAATAGTAGTGATCGTGATAATGACTGTGTGATCGGCCTAAGTTGTACAATGTTAGACCGGTTAGCAAATCACCAAATCGACTATTTGAATTTCTATATTCAGTTACATATATGTGTTGTGGTGCTGTATAAAAGTTACTGTGTCCATATCCATAGTGTTTGTTCTCATTATAACTTGATCCAAACGCATTGTTTGTGTTGTAACTACTGCTTCGGTGATGTGGAGGAGATGGCTTTGAATTAACATTGTTAGAAGCCGTGTATGGTATCGATGGATTGCGAATTACTGACCCTGACAATCCCGTTGAGAGAGTTGGATAACTGTGCTTACCACTTCCTGTATTTGATACACCTGTTGGAGGCGAATATTTGCTTCCTTCCTTAAATAAATAAATAGAGAAATTCTCCGCATATCAAAATCTGTAGAGTACTTTCCGCGGATTTCCATACTTATGAAATTTAGCAAAAAATGAGAACTTACAATGTAAAAAAAGGAAAAAAAAGAAAAAGTGAAAATTTATAGATATTTCATAGAAAAAAATCTTTACAGGTTTTATTTGTAATTCATTTCATACAAAATTAGAACGCACACCCGCAAGCTTCAGTTTTGGATAAATTTATTTGCCACGTTATCAAAACCTGTAGAGTATTTACCTCTATACTAGACTTACAATTTAAAAAAATGTTAAAAAGTGAGAACAAGCAATACAACTTGGGAGTATGCGCCGCAAATCTAAGCTTGTCTACTTTTTTTAGTAGTTGTGTAGTACAACTACTCAGAGTACTCATTTCAGAGTTGTAGGTTACCGAGGTAACCTACAACTCTGAAATGCACGCAAGCCCTTGGCTGCCAAGTCCGCTCAACACCGTTGACCGATTTTTTTTGTATTATTATATTTTAATATAATTTAAAACAAGAATCGATAAAAATGTTATCGTTGGTAAAATCGATATTCGTAATGTGTCGTACTCATATATATTATAATAAATTGTTAGTATTGCCAGGTTTTCTCATTAGAAAATCGGTCTTATATAAACAGATATTAACATGACTATGTAATTTATGTATAGGATGAAATAAACATATTTATCAATAATTAACGTCATTTATTTAATTCTATAATTTATTTATATGCATTATATTATGCATCGTGCATCACAGCTAACAATAACAAGCAAAAGCTTAATATTAAAATTTCAACATATAAATTTTTCTACAACTTAATACTAAATAAACAATAAGATAATTAAATATATGACTAATCAACTAATTAAAATCTCATTTAATAAAAAAATATAAATATTACTCTACGAATACAATCTATATAAAATGCTAGATTTTTTACAAAGCAATAAACATAGACATCCACCACGGTGGGTTAGAAAGCCATGACTTCAATTTACTCTTCTCAGGAGCAACAGGGCTTTCTTTTTTAGGCGGATCTGGCATTTTGGAATATTGTATTAATTTTTGACAATCAATTTTTGTGCTGTATCTAGATTCTTTAGTAATTATATTAACTTCACAATCCATATTTGCTGTATTTACAGGAGGACCTTTGACACTGATCGGGTCCGTCGTAGTCGTACATTTTGTTGTATTCACAACGCTTATATTTGTAGTTGTAACTGATTGATTTGCTATTGGAGCAGTATTATTAATTAATTCAAGAATTGGCTTTATTGTTGTTGATACATTTATATTCTGAGTTGTTGTGTCTGGCAAACTAGATGAATTTAATGTCGAATTTGATACAGATACAGTGGTATTTGGTAATGGAGCTGTAGAAGCATTAACTGGTATAACATTTAAATTTAATAAAGTTTCATTATTCTTTAAATTAGAAGATGCGGTAACGCTACTTGGCGTAGTTGATGTTGTAGGTTGCGTGTTATTTATGACAGTATAATTTGAAACACATACCGTTTGAGTTTCTGTTACACTAGATTTTTTACTTCCTTCAGTAAATGTAGATACAATTTCGCAAGGTATTTTGAGTTCCTCAAATTTCCCACTTTCTTTGACCCTTAGTGTACAATAAGCTTCATCTTTTGGCTTTTCATAAGACGTTTGATAACTTTCTGCGTTATATCTTCGTCGGTAGTAATCATCATAATAGTAGTGATCGTGATAATGACTGTGTGATCGGCCTAAGTTGTACAATGTTAGACCGGTTAGCAAATCACCAAATCGACTATTTGAATTTCTATATTCAGTTACATATATGTGTTGTGGTGCTGTATAAAAGTTACTGTGTCCATATCCATAGTGTTTGTTCTCATTATAACTTGATCCAAACGCATTGTTTGTGTTGTAACTACTGCTTCGGTGATGTGGAGGAGATGGCTTTGAATTAACATTGTTAGAAGCCGTGTATGGTATCGATGGATTGCGAATTACTGACCCTGACAATCCCGTTGAGAGAGTTGGATAACTGTGCTTACCACTTCCTGTATTTGATACACCTGTTGGAGGCGAATATTTGCTTCCCGAAAAAGATCCCGATGATCCCGTTGACCATGTATTACCACTTGCTGTCCCTGATAAGCCTGTAGATACTGGATACTTACTAACGGAACCTGAGCCAGATAGCCCGGTTGATGCTGGATATTTACTCCCGGACCCTGATCCTGAGAAGGACCATGAGCTACTACTACTTGTTCCTGACAATCCCGTAGATGAAGGATATTTGCTTCCGGATCCTGAATCAAGTAATATTGATGTTAATGACCCGGGATATTTGAATTCGCCTTTCGAGTTAACGTAAGATAACATTGTTTGCCATGGTTGAACATTCCTACCTGACAATCCTGTTGATGCTGGATATTTGCTGCCAGAACTAGAACCAGCGCCAGATAACCCTGTTGACGATGGATAGGAACTTAAACTTCCCAACCCAGTATTAGGACTTTTCCATGGATTCCAATAATTTGTATTAGACCTTGACCCCGATAAGCCCGATGAGGACGAGGGGTAACTATGTGAACCTTGGTTCGATGATCCAGAATAGCCGGAAGATGAGGGATAGCTGGGTTTATAATTTGATGATGACCCGCTTGAACTCCATCCTCTGCTCCCACTTGAACTAGATCTTGAACTTCCACTAGAACTAGATCTTGAACTTCCACTAGAACTAGATCTTGAACCTCCACTAGATCTAGATCTTGAACCTCCACTGGAAAACCTTCCACAGTCCGAATAATTCAAAATTAAATAAAATAAAAATAGGCACAACCATATCCTGTTGGCCATTTTATATAAAAATATACACACGTCCGATATCTCACACTATACTATTCCAAATACTGTTCGTATTTAATTATATCAATAAGACGTCATTCATATGAGAATTATAGCGTACTTTCCTGATCGAGTCAGCAAGCGGTGTTGATAAGCCAAAAGGCCAAAGGCTACAAAATATGATAAACATTTTCATCTCTAGTATATTTAACATAAATTTTGTTTTTGTTTCCAATATAGGTATCTATCAGTCCACATTTCTACAAATCTAAAGACGTAATTATGAAATACTAACAGTTAATTAATTGGGTTATTAAAACTAAATTAATGATGTTTTGTTTTTTTTTGTTTTCTGTTTATAAAAATATAGTTTATGCTTTAACTAATAGGTGTAGGTTATTTCTCAAATAATTTACCTTATATTCGCATTGTTACTTATTTATCATAACTTTTATACTGCTATTCAAATATGTACTTATTTATAGAAGAAAAATTATATATTTGCATCAAGTAAATAATCGAGGCCAGTCGATGCGCAGGGGTACAAAGCGGGCGACTGTAAACGCGACGGTTGTGGGCTCGTTTCTCACTCTGGAGAACTAAATATTTTATATTTCCATTTTCTCGCTCTAGTAACAAGGCATACGGTTTATCTTAATACACCTAATATTAAAAGACTCTGTTTTTATATTGAGATCCTAGGTAGAAATATACACAATTATTATGTAGAAAACGTATAAAAACGTAGCGCGACTCGAACCCGCGCCTCCTGGGAATAAGTACTTTTCTAAATAAATATTTTTCTTTCCTAAGTGTGAAATAACACCTTAAAAATGTTAAAAATATATACATTTCTCTTGAATCGTTCATTTTCATAGACTTTGCATATTGGGAGGTGGACGGCACCACACTCAACATTTTTTTATGTACGTAAATTAATATCACCTTTTATTATTATGTAACTTACTTGCTATTAACGACACAATTTTCGTTAAACCACTAGCGGCCCACTCGCGGCTTCGCTCGCATAAGTCCTATAATTTTATTATGCAACATTTGCCAAGAAACTGTTTATTTATTCATCAATCACAAACAACTTTTTTAAATAATTTTGAGAAAGTGCAAGTATATAACTTTCTTTGCAGCGTGCGCGGTTAAAGCAATTCGATGGTGTTCCTAATTATTGTGATTTCATATAAAACAAAAAAAATGTAAATCCGACCTGTAGTTCCAGAGATCTTAGCGCTTAAGCAAATAAATAAACTGTTTCGCTTTATTATATTAGTATAGATAAGCGTGCAAGTGAAACTCCCGTTTCTTTCATTTGTAACTCATAATCCGTATAAATAATAAAATATAATATGAAAAAAATCTACTTCACACTATATTTCGCACACTGCAGGGTAGGCAGAGGGAACCTAGTGTTAAGACACTACATTCTCCACTTTCGCTGAATTTTTCGAGACATGTGTTGAGTGGCAGAACTCAACGCTGGGCGTCGTCTTGGTGTCATAGTTAATAAATAAAAATATTAATATAGTGAATATTAATATTTTTCCCCAGAATCAAGCAATAATTCAATCCCCCGAGTGGGGATCGAACCCACAACCATCGCATTACAGTCACATCCTTATACACCTGTTCCACGACCGCTTCTTTTGCATTCTTAACTTAATACCCGAAAAAGTAATAGAATATATTATATAACACAGAAACAGTTATTGAATTAAAAACTGTGACAAACAATCGTAAATTACAACCTCCCATCCCATAATCACTCTCTGTGAAGGCAATATTCGCTTCACTTTTTGCCGCTACTCAAATCCATGACAATCATTTCAAATCATGACGTCGTACCAAGTGCACATTTAAAATGTTACTTATATTCATTTTTTTCATAAACATTTTGTGTTTCGCCGCTGTCAAATCACAGGTGATAAAAAGTCCTAAGCCCTATATAGTGTTGCCCTTTCCTTTGGAGTTACCTAATAGAAACGACCGTTCGGAGCAATGTTGGCTGAGAATAGAAGATGTAGAGATAAGCGAGACCCTAACGATATATTGCTATTTGGCTCAAATATTTCTCCGTCGCTACATACACGATTATAACACAAGGAAGATAATGGAAGACGGGATAAATGTGAGTCTTTGGAAGGAAGATCCAGGAGATGAGGAAATTGAGGCAGCGTCCAGTAAAAGTGAAAGTGATATTGTTGATTGGAAATTAACTACAATTAAGGATCCCGTGACAAATCAAAGACTGTATGTTACGAAGGATGCGACTTGCAAAATTATTATGTACAGCCGTGAAGGAATGACAAACTACGAAGTGCAGTGTGATAAAATATTATATTATATGAATTTTCATATGAACAGAGGTGCATCTAACATAGATAACGCTAACGCGCTAGTGATAATATTTATTGTTCAATTGTTACGTATTATATAGTATATTAATAGTTTTATATGGTAAGCATGTATTTTCATTAAAAAAAAACAATAAATTATGGTTTTTGTAAAAAAAGAATTTTCCAATTTATTATTTCACTTGCTGCAATATTGAGATTGTAAGAATTCCGCCACTCAAAACGCAATGCCTCCAGAATTTTGTCAATAGTGGGAAGCGGAGTGTCTTAACACTAGTCTCTCTCTGCCTACTCTGCTACATGCGGGATATAGCGTGAAGCTGAAAAAAAATTGTACCGTGGTACACCTTGGTAGAAAAAGGGTGCTGAAAGAAATCACGATGGCGTCCAAGTAGGTATGTAATAAAATATATACGAATACATACATTGATCGTGAGCAACATTACATCATTAAATATTATTTATTGCCAATGTACATATATATATATATAGTAAGCTAGGTATTACTTGCTATACAAGTAAGCTAGATATTACTTCAGGAAAATCACGATTAAAATCTTTTATACCCTAGATGTGCCTTCTTTTACTTAAAAAAACAAATAAGAGAGAAAAACATATGTTAATAAGTGTTTTTGTTTTAAAAAAATAAAATGGAAATTTATATTTTTGTATCATTTTAATTGAAACAACACTATTATATTGAACGAAATTGAATTTTATCCATGAAGGCCGTTACAACAAAGGAATTATTTCCAGTTTTTTTATTTACTTCCTAATTATTTAACAGCTAAATATATAAAAAATAGGGCTCCATTATTTTCAAAAAAATTATAAGTAGCTATGCGTGATACGATTTTGGGTAGAAAATACTTTCTCTTATAAGTGACTGACTTTATCTGGACGACTTCAATAAAGTATAAAAATTACCTGTTTATTATTTGTTTACCTCCGTTGATGAAAATAAAAAACAATATATACTATATTTTATTTTAGTATTGCAATAACAAGTATCGTGAAACCAAAACATTCAGACCGGATTGTGACGTCATAAACGGTTTGTCTTAAACCCCTTTTTTTAGTAATAATATTATTTTGAAAATTTTATTTTTTAAATAAATATTTTTGTAACTTTTTAAAATCTTTTGATATTTATATTAAGATTATACAAACATTTTTATTTAACTTACACGTCCCAATACATATTGGTGTTTTTATTATATTTTTAGTCGTCAACAAGTTTATTTAGCTATAGCACTAATGGAAAGGCGGTGTATAGTTATTATAGGGGCCATAACCAAAGCCAGACGGGCTGTTATTGTTGCTATATTTTTGTGAATTATAGGTTGGCCATCCACTAAAATTTGGTGTAGGTTCAATCCTCGATCCAGATAAACCTGATGATGGAGGATATGAAGGCTTATCATTTGCGGTGGGACCTGGATATGGTGGATACAGTTGGCTTCCTATGGGATTTCTATTGCTAGGAAAGCCGGTGCCGGTTAATGGTCTCCCACGGTTAGGCGGATACCCGGTATTTATTACAGAACCAGATAATCCAACTGACGGTGGATATTTGCTTCCTGAAGGAGTTCCAGATAATCCTGGAGATGAGGGGTATTTATTGCAGGATGACCAGGGGCTTCCTGATCCCGACAGTCCGGACATCGAAGGAGGATAGCTGTGAATAGACGGCGACTGCGTCACAGAAGCCCATTTGTGGTGATTGCCTCTATGGATTCTATGACCCCTATGTCCTTTACCTCCTGAATCATTCAAGAGTAATACTAAGAACACTAAAGTCACTAATAGTTTTTTAAGCATTTTGAAAAATTGTTGAAATTTTTTGAACAACACAAATGATTATTAAGTTTTCATAATTTATGAATACTTGAACAGACTACAATGTATTTAAACAGTTGTTATAAAATAAAGATTATTATGTATGTTTGTCTTCAGAACGTCATAATATCTTGGTCTTTATTGAGAACGCAATTAAAATACAATTATTAATACATCTAGTTGATGACATATTGTATGTTCAAAACTGAAGACAGAAGCATTCATATTTTAAAAGAAATTTAGTTAATATTAAAGACTAAACATGAATTTAATCTCGAATTTATAGATTTGTTGGATTTCTTTTCAAAATTTTTTCGGAAGCACTCATTAAGTTGCATTATTTAAATAAACTAACAGTTTATTAGCTTTAGCTTTAGTTACTAGTATTTTTTTGTAAAATATCAATCAATCAATCAAAAACTCTTTATTGCACAAAGATAACATATAAATTCAATTAGATTAGAAATTTTAGTACAGTGCAATATATACATATATATACATTAAGGCAAGCGTGTGACTGGAATCACAGTTTTGGGTTTGTTCTACACTCGAGAGAATGAATTATTTATGCGTTAATATTTTCATTTCTTCGCTCTGATAATAAGGCAAAACGAGGCGTTAAGTTTTGCCGCTCAACACGCAATCATAGTGTTTTCTTTTGAGTTAAAAGTAGTGTTAACTTTTTCTCCGCCTATCCTAAAAAAGATAAAAGAAAACATAGAAGATAAACATATGTACTATTAATTGTATATTTACCTCATCATTATTTGAATGAATGATCAGAAAGACCACAGGAAAAAGGAAAAAGTTAATTTATAAATTAAAATGCGCGGTTATATTCCCATGATTCTTGTTGTGATTTACATACAATATTGCATAATATTAAAAACATTAAGAATTTATAAATACTATAAAATAAATCTGTGACTGAAAATACTGTGGCGGTGGTGGGTTGATTCCCGCTCGGAAGAATGATATAATTAACATCTTCAATCGATCACTCTGTCGCGATCACTCTGACACGATGTCTCGGAACGGAGTGTATTAACACTAAGTGCCCTTTACAACTTTACTATTTGCATCTAGCGTAAATTGGAAAAAATATTTTTTTTTATTTATTTCTTTTTGTTGTGTTGCATATGGCTTTAAAATATTAGTACACTATCGCTAACGCCTATAGAAAAACCAAAAGCAAATAAAATGTAATGCAGCAATTTTGTACAGAACGCTTACCAAGTGCCAACTACGTAATCTTTTGCTTTATTGTTGTAAAAAACTTTTTTTTATTTTAAATCGAACCAACGGTATGCCATTGTTGTGCCCTATTTACGAAACATAATCAACTGATTTCATATTTCATTTGTCAATAAAAAACAAATCAATCAATCAATCACGGCGTATCCCGCTTGCAGCAGGGTAGCCAGTACAAGCCTGGTGTTAAGACACTCCAACAAATTCTGAAGGCATTGCGTGTTGAGTGGTGGAAGTCAACGTCGCGTTTCGCCTCGACATCAGAGCGAAGAAATGAAAAGGTTCAATTAAATATGTACTTAAAAGGGAATCGAACCCATAACCTGTCGTGTTTAGTTTAGTCACAAGCTTGCTTTGATTTGTATAATTTTGAATAAATGACATATTCTACATTATAGTACGTATTTCGGAGACTGTAGTGGTGCAGTGAAAGACGATTGTGGAATGATTTCCTCTCGTGGAAAAATCATATATTTTTTTCCCCACTTTCCGCCGAAATTTCGAGGCATTGCGTGTTAAGTGGCGAAACTCAACGCCGCTCTTTGCCTTTACATTTAAAATTATTTTCATTTTTTACATTCCAACTAAGATACTTGAAAACCCTTATAATCAGATTAATTTTGTTTAAATAGCCCAAATCTCCTGCTCTCCTGCCAAATACGGTAAACGTGCGAAGATAAGAAAGAATATATAAATAATGATTTTTTAACCCAAAATTTAATTTATAATGTTATAATAATATATTATTACTATTTATATCTTGTTATTATTATTATTGGTATACACAGGTGTACTTGAATAAAAACGTCGCGTTCAATTGTTTGTAAATAAAGCAAACAAGTCTTGTTTTCACTGCCTTCGCCATATTGCCTCGTTCATAGGTAATGCCAGAGTAATATTTCTATCACGTACTCTAAGGTGATTTACTAGGGCGAAGTGTACGTAAAATTCCCCAAAATTTTGATTACTTTATATACAGATAGTGGTAATTTCAATTTTCTCGTTAATCTTGAAATTCTTACTTGAATTGTATACTAACGAAACGATAACATACTCTATAAATGATATTTTACGCAGTTATAACTATCGGTATTGAATTAATTGTAATACCAAATTCATAATACCATGAGGCCAGGCGTGGCGTGGGTTGTAGGGTCCTAAAAAAAATTATATATTTAATATTTTCATTTCAAGTAGTGATAGTATCAAGGCAAAGCACAACGTTAAGTTTCGCCACTCAACACGCCATGCCTCCGGAACTCAGCATAAAATGGGGAACATACAGTATATAGATACAAAAATGTATCGTGGAAAAGATTAATAATTCTCAAACTAAAACTTACGTCCGTGAACATTAAATTTATATAGCTAATGTATTAAATATATTTTTTTCATGTACGTATTAAATATATGTATCAAATGTATATATTTTATGACAGTTATCGTGGAAGCGTGGCTATAGCTCATATCAGTCTCTGTAAAAAATATAAAAAAATAAAAAAAATAAATCATCTTCAAGAGGCTGGATAGCCTCACGCATCAATAATAGGGTAGGCAGAGTGAGCCTAAAATTAAGACACTCCGCTCCCCACTTCCCGCCGAATTCTGAAGGCATTGCATGATGAGTGGCGAAAATCAACGCCTCGTTTTACCTCGAGTGGGGATCGAACACACAACGGGTCATATTACAGTCACTTGCTTGTGCCCCTGCGCCACGACTGGCCTCATGATATTATTTTCTTTACAAGAAATATAGAATTTGTAAAACAACGCCTTGTCCAAGTTGTTAGGAATTGCACAATCGAGCGATTGTCTATCAATTAGGTGATTATTATTGTACAAACTACAAACTATTCTAGGAATCTATATATTTGTTACTTATAGTGTCACTTTCAACCGTCATTAACTAAAGTAATTGCTTTAGTGATAAAATCTACACACGGACGCTGTAAGCGCAGTTGTATGTACGTTGATAGAAAGAAATTTAATTACGAATACGGGGTTCACGGTCGTCGAGGGTGATTATTATGTTTCCATTAATTTCGAACTGGACTCCAGGGGTATAATATAATGAATTAAGCTTAAGAGGTCTATATTAGGTTATAAAATGATATAACAAATGATTAACTATTAAAGCTTAAAGAACTAGAATGAGATATAAGAATCATAGGTGAAATGGAGATATAATGTTAGAAAAGATTTATAATTAAAATTACGTCAGATGTAAGGACGTCGAGGCGCAGTGGCAGAAGCGTGTAACTGTAAACGCGATGTGGGTTCGATTTCCACTCAAGGGAATGAATTATCATTTATTGATACTTTAACTCCTTCGCTCTGGTAAGAAAGCACAACGCGGCATTGAGCTCTGCTACTCAGCAACGCATTGATAAATCTATATTTGTAATAGATTAGTATGACCATAGTGGAAAACTATGTTATTTCAGATTTTTGTACTGCAAATTCTCACTTCTTGCGAAATTTCATAGTTATAAGTCTACAGGAAATACATTTTTTTTTTATGGAAGAGACACGGCAAACGAGCGTTCGGGTCACCTGATGGTA
>DWAP01000695.1:0-19370 GCA_018230625.1 Heliconius eleuchia
GGTGACCCGCACGCTCGTTTGCCGTGTCTTTTCCATAAAAAAAAAAAAAATGAAAAGCCTTATTTGTATTATTTGCCACTGTTCATCGTAACTTACTTGTGTGTACAAACATGTGTTTCGTTATACGTGGTATTATTATATCGAAGGTCTTAGTGAATTATTAATTCTTGTAGGTATTACCCATGGATCTAATGGACATATGGACATTCCCATCTTCCACACCGAAGAAGGCAGATATCTAGCTAAGTGTAAGCTTAATACCCTCTTAAAACTTTACTGAATTGTTACGATAATGGAAAACAAAAATTATAATAATTACATTAATCAAAAAGACAACGATATTTTTGCAGCACTCGGCGATCCTTTAATCAAAGGTCTGACCGAAGTGGCAAATATTAAACCAAAAGATCCTGTAGCATTCCTTGCTAGTTTCCTTCATAACTTTCCCGAACATGAAAAGCCTCGACCGGGAACACAGGTAAGCATAATTTCTTGTAAGCACGCACTATGAAAGTTTAATTAACTTTTTCTAGGCGCCATAGCAGTGTATTATTTACTCGACTGAGGTGAAAACAAAGAGTGGTATTCATTTTTCATATTATCTGATAGGTAATTAGCGTTAAAATACTTTCAGGAATCGAATGTGCTGGTTACAAAGGAAATAGCAGAAGTAGAAAATACACATTTTCCTACCGATGACATAACCAACGACATTGGAACCGATAACAATGCAATAGAGCGAACCAAAACCGCTGTACGTCCGAGACCCATCGATGTCATAACTGTTGAACCACACATTGAAACTAGTCCAGATGCACCTGAAAATGCAATTAGTAGCGCTAATAGGGTTAGTATAGACAGCTAAAATATTTTGATTGGCTTAACTTTAATATTTTTCATATATAACATAAATATTATTGAACAAGGATGAACATGGACAGTCGATGCTTCACTTCGCAGCTGCTCGCACTCATACGAACAATGCATTATTTCAATTGTTACAAGAGTCGGATGTAAGTCTAGGATATCGGGATGAATTGTATAGAACCGCACGCGATGTCTCTATGCAAGCAAATGTTCCAGAAAATACCGCTGAAATTGATAGATGGGTATTACATTTAGCTGCTAGAGGTGATTAATTACATTATTTAATTTTACAATATTTAAAATCTTACATTTAAATACAAATAAGTAATTTTGTTTTTACAGGGCAAAGTGATAAAATAATGGAACTGCTGCTTCAAGGTTACGATCATATATTGGATGTGGTCGATGAAGAGGGTACTGTCATAACGGAAGTAGTCAACCAGCGTGGAGATGAAGAAATGAACAACTTGCTCGTATCTATACCAGCTTTTGAGGTTAGACAAACATTGACTGTGCCTATGTTTCGGATGGGTAGCATTAATTTTGGTAAATTTATAGAGTCGGTTGTACTCACATAACAAGAACATGAACCACGATCAAAGCTTGATCGCAGTAGAATTGTTATTGAATTTGACATGTTATAAATTCAATATATTGGTAAAACTGCAAAATATTCATAAAAAATTCTAGGAAACTAGGGAATCTCTACACGCAGCTATACGAAGTGGTGATCTTGCTACTGTGCAAGCGATGTTATCAGCTGAAGGCGGGCGCACTCTCGCGCGAGCTCAGAACGGCCTCGGCCGCAACACGCTACACGTGGCTGTGCTGACGCAACACGAGGATGTTGTGGAATACTTGGCGGATGCTCACCCCGAGTTGTTACGGCTTGGTGATAATGTAAGACCGTATTATATATAGTTCAGTAAAAACTATTTTTTACAAACCTCCTACAAGAGTGCCGTATTCATCTTATGCAATGAGTAGATATAGATAAGTTTTCTTTTCTCCTATTTTCACCTCATTTAAGCATGTCGTGCTTGGCTTGTAGACCCTAAACTATTTTTCTGACAGTTCCACGGAAGGTAAAACAAAAATATTCTTATGACTGAAACACTGAATGTGATGCCAGTACTCCCGTGCAGACGTACAGATACTTCGTTCTGTACTGTCCAGTTAGTATAATTTATTGAGTTATCCTTAGGGAAAAAAATATAAATAAAACACATTGCCCTGATTCATCTATCCACGTTATTTATTGTAATTTTCAGCTCGAACGCACAGCCTTACATTATGCAATGGGAATAGAAAAGATGGAATCCTTAAGTCGTCTTCTAATCAAAGCTGGAGCCAAACGAGTTCTGAAAGATTTGAAAGGGCGCCAACCTTCTTACTATTTCATGAACAAATCTGAGATATTACGTCTTAAAGAGGAAGAAGAAGCCTACTAATTATGACCTTTTTCCTATGTTACTGACACACAAACGACACCGTAAAATCAACTCTATTCCCATAAATGTACTAAATTACTATTTCAAAAACCCAATAAATATATTTTATTAATTTTAATTTAAATAATGTTTTGATACTATGAATTATTTGTAGAGTTGTAAAAATTATTACACCATAATTTGACGCCATCTCTGTTAGTTACTCTGCGAAGAGAATTGGAAGGGAGAGACCTAAATGTTAAGGTCATGGACTCACGGTTCATTATTTCTTCTATTATTACAAAAAAATGCAAATATGATGTATGATGGATTATTGGCCCCGACTATTATAATAATTGTATTCATAACTTTCTTTTTGACTTTTGAACTTAGAATTTGTATTAAAATGTTTGTTTGTTTTACAAAATATTTTAAAAATTATAACACATAACACACAATGTCTTATTTAAAACACGCTTGTGTATTTTAATCATATAATGTATACGTATAGGGACCCTTTATAGTACTTAGTAAATTATTACTATGAATTTAGCATGTTTCTCTTGAAAATAAAAAAATGTCACAATATATTGGTGTTGTAATTATTAATGAATTCTCAAAAAAATAGACAATAGATCCCTTGTAAACTTAAAGACAAAATAATTGGTAAGAAATAATAAAATTTAATTTCGTAACTACAAATTTATTTAACAGTATCAAGAGAAATTTAGTGACCAAGGAACAAATCTAATGACCATTGAATTTACCAGTAATAAATACTACAAGATGTATTTTAATAAAAATATAATGCTAAAAATAATTTTAATTACATAATAGATGTTACAAAACCTTTTCAAAATTGTTTACATGAGACGTATATTCTCTGAAATTACACAATTCTTGTCAAATAAAAAATTGATATAACCAAAAGTAAACGACCACTAACTACGTAAGAGACTGCCATGGTATTGGATTTATATACATCTGCGATACCGAACCACGCATACCTAGAATTAATAAAAAATATATTAGGCAGTTTTTATTTTTTTTTAAGCTTTACGCTTCATCCCACATAACAAAGTAGGCAAGTAGAATCTAGTGTTAAGGCACTGTTCTTTGTTTGCCATATGAACTATCTGATATCGCGTGTAGAGTTGCGGAGCTTAACGCCGCACTTTACCAGAGTGTGGTAATAAAACAATTCTACCAAGTTCAAGCCCAAGCACTGCCCCACTGCGCTACGATAGCGTCTAATGTCCATATATTACCGATATTATTAAAAATGTAGAGGTAGTATCGTCGACAGAATGTATTAAAACTTTATAAACTAATGTATAGTCTCAACGAGTTTAACATACAATATTAAAATATTATACGTACTCAGCACTCCTTGATTAAGCGGAACAGGTAATGGTTTATTCTTGCTGGTTCGAAGCCAGTCTCTGTACGCTTGTTCACCTTTTAAACGACGTCGTTCCTCCTCTATGGCAAAGCGAGCTGCTCTACGTTCCGCTTTAGTTTTCATTACTGCGATATGGAAATTAAGTTTAATCACCTGAAGTGTATACATTTATAAACTCTTTCTTCATACACTTTCCCGCATTCCATACAGTCACTCATTTATTCATATTTCATACATTCACTAGTATAAATAGGAACACAACCTCGTGCGTACCACATCTCTCATACAAAGGCCACCGGTGAGAATAGACGTGTTGGTAGTCTGTCTGTCTGCTATTGTATACTTTTAGTGAAAGTTCAAGTTCACACGAGCTATTTTCAGGTAAAACACATTTGAGAAGTGAGAGAAATGATAGATTTATATACGAATCATTTTAAATTATCGATTATTTAATTAACACCGGAATAATTTAAAGGCAAAATTTTCCAATTATCCACATCGATACTTCGAAAAAGTCCTGGTTTTAGATAAAATGTACTCTAGTCATTTAGAGACTGATTTAGTTCAAGAATGGGTTCATTTCCAGAGCAATGTTTCTTCATAAATGATTTGGGGAGAACCAGATATCTGTATCATAATAATGTCTGCGAAAACCTCGTTCCTGCGGAAGTAAAGTTTGAAACAGTTTAACCTAACTTGGATGTAGCTAAAGACAAGTTTTTCCTGTCAGAAAAAAAAAATCTACCTTGATCTTATAAGGGTTCCTTTTTCCTTAAAAGGCACGGAACCGTAAAAAGAAATAAATTAATATATTATATAAATATGTTTACCGTTTTTATATTTTTGTTTAAGTACACAACTCCGCTTTGAATAATATAGATCTTAGAATATACCTAAATTAATTTCTCCTACAATTTCTAAAGTTAAATCATTAAGAGATATCCTGCTGAATATATGTAGAAGCTTTAGGGCAGAAGTTGCGTATATAAAGACCGTCATGACGTATTTGACAGAGAGAACCGCTTTTCTTAGGAGCGCTTTTGCTTTATTCTCAGCGACAGAGTACCCTCTTAAAGAAAAGCATTTGACAACAGTTTAACTGAACGCACTTGTTATAAGGTCAGATCTGAATGTGAATATATATAGGGGAAAGTTAAGTTCCACTATGTTACCCAAATGTTATCTATATAATAAAAAAAAAGGTGGGAATATGACCATCAAGCTGTCTGTCTATCTATTCCGTGACTATCTACCCCGAGGAGTTTTGTCCAACAATTAAATATGAAGTATGATGATATAAGTATTAAATATATATAAAGTACGTAACGTACATTTCATTTCTTCTTCTTTTTTTCGTATCCACTCCGCCAGTTTCTCGTTCTTATCTTGCTGACGCTTCTGTCGCTCTTGTTCTCGACGTTCACTCTTGCGGTATTTTTGCATTATAACGTCCGCTTTACGCTGTTCATTCTGAGTCCGCTTGCGTTCTAACCAACGTTTAAAAGACTCCTCACGTTGCTCTGGTGAAGTCGCTGGGACTACATGATGTTTCATTTTCTCTATTCGGACTTTCTCTCGTTTCTAATAATTAATGTAAACAAATTCAAAAGGAATTAATTCATATTATTGTAATGTAATAATAAGTCCTGGTAACATTGAGCTAATCAAGGTTAGAAGCAATTTACCTCATGCTCTTTCCTCGCCAACCAAACTTGAAACGCCTCTTGCCTCTTCTTTTCGTTACGCTCACGTTCCTCTTTAGCAGTAGTGGTAGTTGAGACGGAAGCAACGGACAAACGGAATGTATCAGCTCCATCTTCTCTATAAGTGCGTTCATCACGTGAAGTTTCTTCTGCTTCACGGCTTACTAGCCGACAGGACTTCCTTTTAACGCTCGAAGACGACGCGCTCGAAATTCTTCCGGTCAAATATGGTGTGGAACTGCTTCTATAAGAGCTATGCGGGTGTGGTGTACAATCTTCGACACTAGACGACTGAGTATGTAAGGACGTAACGGAATGAGTAGATTCTATTGTCTCGATATAGATTGCTGGGTTTATATACCTAGTCTTACTCTTTCTAGACCCAAGAGACTCATTGTCGCTGTGATAGTGAACGTTTTCGCCGGCTCCGTCGAACACATGGTTTGAAGATTTAACATTAATATCATAATTTGATCGATTTCGCGCACTATCTCCAAAGTTACCTCTGTCGATTTCGCTGGTCATAATGTGAAAAAAATTATAGCATATTAAAATATCTCGGAAATTAAAATAATAAAAGTTAGCACTAGAATAAATGTCCTCGAAAATTATGCTTGCGTGTCAGAATAGTTTTTCTTTTTTCCTTTAATTTTATAGCATTTGACAATTCGGTGGCCACTCATGTTTTATTACTACTACCTACTATTCATTAAATACTCTTTTATATCTCTTATTTCTTATAAATTTGTAAAAATTTTGAAAAAAAATTACATTTATTAAAATATTTATTAAAAATAAATTTTAATATTTTTTAAGCTACAATAATTATTACATATTAAAATAAAATTTAAACCACTTAATATCTGTTCGTTTACGTTCACTTATTGTGTTCGTTTAAATATTTATAGTGTAGGAATATAAAAAAAAAAAAGACACATTCGTAGAAACGTATTTATTGAATTGATTATAATTGTCGCTTAACATCTGTCCAGCCAATCGTGAATCAAAACACTGTACGATAAATGTCAGGAATAAATTAAAATTAACCATCGTGTTTGGATTACTTTAATATTGTAAATACAGTATTATGCACTTAAACTAATGTCGTTAAGAATTAAAATGGGTTCGCGTTGCGTTAAAAATAAATACATTGAAGCGTTGTAGCAAGACTAACGGCTTATATACAAAATACACCTCTTAATTTATACTAACATTAGTAGGTTCTAAGTTATAACAATGTTACTAATATTATAAATATAAAAGCTTAAGTGGATGATTGTTTGTTCCATATTTTCACGCAAAAAATACTAAACGCATTTAGATAAAACTTAGTTGTTAAATATAGGAATAGGCTACAACTTTTGTAAAGATTTTGTATAAGTTGGCTATAATACAACAATAATAAGCTTAAGCAGGCGAAGCTGCGTTTGGCGTTTACAGAAGAAGGCCATTATAGAATGTAATACAAAAAATGTTTACCAATTTTGTAGTCACAAAGAAATATATAAATAGCAGGATTTGAATATTTTAATATATAAAAAATACTTATATGGTATAATGCTTGTCAAAGTTCAAAGATTTTCCATATGTTGAGTTGTTAATAAGAAGAAAATTCTAAACTCGTTAAATAGAAAATCCATTGATTCTAACAGGTATAAAACATAGATTTCAGTCTGTAGTTACACAATAATACAAAAAAATAGACCTTGCTACAAGACCTCAATGCAAATTTATTTTTTAGTCACTAGTCAAAATGGAGAGGGGGAGGGGCTATACTTGTTTATAAATATATCTTGTTTCATAAAATTCTGCTGCATATTAGAAATTGTTGTTAAAAATTAACAAATGTTATTTTTTTTTCATAAAGAAATATAATATAATTTGACAAAACTATAGATTAGGCAAAGGTATTTCATCTATTCAATTCAATTTAATAATATGGCTATAGTATTTTATTCTAGTGAATAAAAAAACGTGATACACAATGTACCCTTAAAAATTCACGAGGAATATCCTAAAAAATTACTATATGAGATTAAAATTAAATTAGGATTAAAAGTAGATACTAGTATAATGAATCTGCATTGGACGAGCGGGGCTTTTTGATTTTCTCCAAATTCTTTATAACGATGTCGTGTAACGAACAGTAGCGATTACGAATCTCGCACATGACCAGCCATAACGAAAGATATTCCTTCTCGTCTAACTCCTGAAAAATGTAAATTGTATAGAAAATTTGAAGTATCTGTTAGATAGAGCGACAGTGACCGAGACATTTCGCCAGATAAAATGCAATGTCTCGAAAACACACGTGCACTCAGCCCGCTATACAATATTAATATTTTTTTATATATAAAAACAATATACATTGTGTAGAACATTTGACAAATAATAAGTACGATCCCTTTACTATTCATATACATACTGTATTCCGCATGTATATTTAAAAAAAAACAGTATAAAATACACAATAAAATTATACACTGCATTACACATATTTTCTAAATTGTAAATAGTTCAAAAACAAACGGATTTTAAGGTTTCAAGCAATAATACCAAGGACATGCTAATGAAAATATGTTGCAAATAATCCAACATTTTGAACATTATACAGCAGCCAGTGGTCACAAGCAGACAAGTGGTGTATGAGTTATTTTCGTTCCCTTGTTCTGGTTACAAGAATTCTATTGACTGATTGATTGATTTCTTAAATTATGGTGTTTCGAGTGTTGAGCACAGTTGAGCACATTTCATTTCGACAATGTCACGTTGTATGGGAGGAGAATTCTATTTATACTTAATTCTAAGTATAAAAACATTTTTAAAGTATTTGGTGTCAATATGCCTGAACAATTCAATGGAAAGTGACAAATGAAAATGTCTTAATGGGAATAGATTGTCTTAATATCATGTCTACTCTCACCGGTAGCTAGAGTATAATGATGTGGTGATGAAATGAGATACTATTTGTGTTTATACTATTCAATGTATGAGTGAAAGAAAAAAACACACGGTTCTGTCTGCCTAGCCTATATGAAGCCTATATGAAGAATATAGCTTGAATCTAAAAAAAAAACCTTAAATTTGCTATGAAAAAAAACTTACTCTAACAGCTCTTCTGTAATCATCAATGTGTGGGTATTTCGCCACTTTAGACACAATTTTTGCTCGAGAAATAAAATATCGTGAGATTTGATCAAAGAAAGCAGCAGCCTCCGACTCCACAGATTGTATCTCAGCTAAAGTGTCCTCTTGTATTGACACTCCAAAGTTGTTGCCATCCTCTATCTTTGGAATCATGAATGAAATCCACATTTTAAGCTGAAAATTATAACAAATCATTATTACAGTGAGCTTGATATTTAAAAACCTTGTTAAGTCATAATCTTTAATAATGTAAATGTAATATATCAAAATATTTTGACTCTATACTCAAACAAAATATTATTTCCCTGTGACATATTAGTCGTATATTTTAAATTTAGATCCAGTATAAATTTTTATATAGATCCAGTATCAAATTACAGTTATTCAATTCAAATAAAATTTACTAAAGTATTACGGTATTAACTTGGGACTTCCAAACTCATAGTAGTTTCCTGTAGGACTGACACTACTTGCACAACACCAACTACTGAAATTTTTACTTAAGTTTATAATTTTTGTTTGTGTTTAGTTGTTTGTTTTGTATATGTTATGTATATGTTTTAATTTTCAGTAGTGGCAAACAATAAACAAGAATTGATATATAGTTCAATTTATTTGGTCAATGTTTAAGCTTGAAAATAAAATTATAAAAAGAAAAAAAATATTTTGTTTGTAAATTTATTATTTGTAGTTTATTCTACAATGTCAATATGTGCCATAAAGTATTTTATAACTTACTTAAGCCAAATACTCTACAAATAAAGCTTACAACTTGCATTGTTGACATCTAAGTTGGCAATTTAGAAACTAAATCTTTTAGATCTCAAAGTTCCTATTCAAAGACTATTAAGCTCTGTACTCTGGTGTTCAGGCAAAATGAGGTGTTGAGTTCTGCCACTTTACCCACAATAACTCCAGAAGTGTCTTAACAATAGCAGTTCCTTCTGCCTACCCTACAGTGTGTGAGATACAGTGGGAAACTGATTTATTTTAATATTAACTATTGATTTATTTAATTATTTAGATTTATGATATCAAAATTCATATTTTCAAGATTTCACTGTATTTTCAAACTTTTGCTTTATGCCATTATTGTTATATAGAAAAATGGTAATCACTATAGTGATCTAAAGGTAACTATAAGGTTATCCTGCAAATACAGCAGTATGTACAATGTAAACATATAGCAATATTACATCAAAACAATTTTATGTAATATAGCCTTTCATAACCTTCTTCAATAAATGGACTATGGAACACAATAAGTGTTTGTCAATTCAAACCAGTGGTTTATGAGATTATCATGTATAACTAATGTACCATTTTTTACCAGTACAGTTTTGATTGTTTTGAATTATAGTAATAGTAATAATTCCTATATTTATATTTTCATCTACAGCAACACTCACCAAATTAGAATCCTCAACAAGTTCTCTGATGTGTGGTTTGACAAGGTGTATAAGATCACTTAATGGCTTATTACAAGGCACAGACCCATTAGGTAATGCATATACTCTAGTACCCTCAATAGTTGTGTTACTAGACATCTCAGTTACATCTACACGCTGCCTTTTAGCATTGGGTTCAATACTGGACTGAGCTGGAGGCGGCACTGGAATGTTTAAGTCCTGAAAACAAATAAAACTGAATTATTATTCAGACTCAAATAATTGGCACATGTTATTTTTTATATAAATTAGACTAGACAATATTACCTGATGGACATCGGAAAGATCCCGATTTTGGAAATTTGACGTTTCTAGAAGTTCGTTCAACTTAACTATTTTTTCTGGAAATCCTTTAATTATTAAATGTTCTGCCTTCTGTTTGAGGGAATCTTTGTATTCCTGAACCTGAAAAAGCTATAGTTAACTTAATATGAACATGTAAAATAAGCATTAAATAAAATCTACGAAAATGCTATTAACAAAATTAAACCACCGACATCCCATGACCGCACTTAAAGTTAGTGAGGTTATGTTGATCTTCCGTAGTCCGTAGGAGATAAAATTCAAGACATTATTTCGCTCCGTATAATAAAATAATGTGAGGCATTTTGATTGTAAAAGATTAAAAACGATTAGGGAATCTTTATCGGATAGCACTGTAGACTAAACATATATATATTAATTTTAAGGATCAAGCAATCAGTATCTGGAATATACTTTATTAGTTTTACCTTCTTTGCAACGTCTGTCATGGTTTATCAAATGAAATATGGATTCTAGAGGTATAAATATTCTGTAAATACAATAATACAACGGAAACCGCACAACTTTTGACTCTTAGTTTGACTCGTGTGCTTGAATCATTGAATGAATGAGGAGCTAGAATAAAATGATGCGTTCACGGTTTTGGTGTAAATTTTTTGCTTAAAGTAATATTGACAAAACACAAGAAAAAATATTCATACCACGTTTACAGGTTTGGAATTCACGCCCATTATTTTATAGCTTAATAATTTTATGTATAACAGTCACCAATTACATTATATACTTTTCAATTTTTTTATTAAAATAATGGCATTACGTTTTTTCATAGAGGTAGGTTTAGTTTCTGCTAAAAATTAATACCTTATATTTCTATTTTTTTATTTGTCATTAGTAACTTATTATTTACAGTAAATATATTTATTATGCAAATATAGCCAATACGTTATAGAAATATGTGTTATAATAATCAAATGGTTTTACTTATTTATTTTCGACTTATATTAATTTTTGCTTGTAAAACTTTATCATTATTTTAAATAATTATTATATTGTATAAATCATTATTTTAACATATAAAAGTTAATAAGCTTTTAAATTAACGTAAGCTTTCTTTTTTTTACCATACGTTATGTTATTCATAAAAATAAATTTAAATTAGAAAGCTAGAGGTCAGTCGTGGTGCAGATACACAAAGTCACTGCAAAATTGGTTGTGGGTTCGATCCCCTCTCGAGGACATAAAAATTATTTAAATGTATATTTTCATTTCTTCGCTCTAGTGTCGAGACAACGCGCGGCGTTGAGTTCCGCCACTCAACACGCAATGCCTCTAGGAAAAGTGGAAAGTGCAGAATGGAGTGTCTTAACACTAGGTTCCCCCTGCCTACCCTGCTGTGAAGCTAATTTGTTTGTTTTGTAATCTTATTGATTTTCTAAAATGTGAAAGAAATTAAATTAAAATTATGTCATAAATTATCTTGGAAAAAAGACTGCACGGCAGTAAAATGTCTATTTCGGCGTTTCTATGAACGCCAATAAAAATAGAGAAAAATATATATCTTATTCCTTATTGAGCTCCCTCCTTGATTTTTACAACTTATACACATACGGTACGGTAAGTTGAACCTAAGTTGCTATTGTCACGTAGACCCGCTATTTTTATTCTATAGTATTTTTATAAAGACATTGAATTCTTGACGTGCAATCTGTCACTGTCACTGTAACTTGGGTTATAACTTCTGCTCATACACTTATATGTTTTATTTTTAAAATAATTAAATAGTTATGCACACTATACATATTATACAAAAATATCATATTTAAACACATTCATATTAAATAGTCAATTACTTAAGGAGTAATACTAAGTAATACTAACCTCACATTCATTTTTTTTTAATATTGCTAAACAAGTAAACACATAAATATGAGCTCATTTAAATTTAGTTTTTCGGGTGACCCTGATGAGTCAGTTAACAATGGTATAATAATAATTAATTTTCATAATATTTTTGAATTATTAAATTAGTTCTCAATTTATTACAAATTGTTTTTTTAATTTTATTTTCCAGACAGCGATAATATCGAATGGTTGAAAAGCGAGGAAATAGTACCGTGTGATCAAATAAAAGATATTGATAATATAGCAGCTCAAGCTAAAATGTTTGCATGTGGAGAAGCAGAAATAGGACATGTGGTAATAAGTAATATGATGACATATATAAAAGAAAGAGGGTTAGACAATGTTGTTGATCTAGCTAACCATAAACATAGTGATCTTGTCACTGGCACATATGAAGGTGATGAATTTGTAATTGTATTTTGTCATCTTTGTGGTGTATAATGCATAGTAATTGATAGTGCCAAATTGAACATTTGTATCTATATAAATAATTGCCATATGTGTGGTAGTACTTGCACTGTAGCTCTCTTTTCTTTTTAGTATCAAATTGTTTCCTACTAATGTTATAAATATGAAAGTTAATTGTGAAGAGAATAGAACATAGGCTACAATTTAAGAAAAGATTTTTTTCATACTATAATAATAATTTGACTATTATTAATATTGTTATACTAACAGTACTTAGACTTATTGTTAATATTAACAAGTAAGTCTCAGCAAGCAAATTTAAACATTAAGACACTGTTCCCATGCATAGCCAGATTTTGTAGATATTGTTTAGCTTACAGGTGATGTTTCTGATTATTTCTGATTATTTCTTGACTGCTAAGAAATGAAAGTAATCCATTCCCCCAATTCTGAATTGAACACTTATGTGTTTACAGTCACATGTTGTGCCACTATGCTACAAATACCTCTTGATTATAATTTTTTTCTAAATAATTATTTCTTATTCATATTAGGGGGACTAAAGATCTGGGAATGCACATATGATCTTATAGAATACTTAGAAGAAAATCCAGAAGTAATAAATTTCCAAGACTTAAAGGTTTTGGATTTGGGGTGTGGGGCTGGTATTCTTGGTATATATGCCTTTTTAAAAGGTGCATTTGTGACATTTCAAGACTATGTAAGTGTGAAAATGTTTGTTTTGTATACATTTTGTATCTTGAGTTTAAATATCTAATACAATATTTTTTTAGAATAAAGAAATCTTGGAAATTTCTACTATACCAAACATTCTACTTAACATAGAAGAAGATGAAAGAGAAGTACAAATAAAGAAATGCAAATTTTATTCAGGAGATTGGGCTTCCTTTGATACTTTATTAGAAGAGTCTGATAATTTTGATGTTATACTGACAACTGAAACAATTTACAATCAGAAAAATTATAATAAGCTACTTTCACTTATTAGAAAGAGGTTAAATAAAAATGGTATAGTTTTAGTAGGAGCGAAGACTTATTACTTTGGAGTTGGTGGTGGCACAAGACAATTTGAAAATGTTTTAAAGAACTTTGATCTTAAAAGTGATGTGGTGTGGAAAACAAATATTGGTATACAAAGGGAAATTTTAAAAATAAATAAGCTATAAATATTTTTCTATAACAACTTTATTAACTAACTAACATAACCTAACAATAACTCCCATTCTATATTTTTTAAATAAAGATTCATGATATATGAGTATGCATTTATGGAGAAAGCCTTTCAAAAATCCATCCATCTTCACCTTCATGTATTAGTTTACCATCAGGTACTTCACCTTCTTTAGGTCTTCTGAATTTTATTCTATCATGTAGCCTGTCTCTTTGTCCTTGCCAAAATTCCACAGCTCTTGGTTGTATTACATAACCACCCCTAAAATCAAACATTTTCATGATTTCTGACTTCAATAGCCATAATTAAGTATTGTTGAAAAATTAATACAGAATAATATTTTTTAAAAATGTAGATATTTAAACATAGCAGGATTCTGTTCTGATACACCTGGCAAAAATCTATTTATATTAATATTAACAAGACCTCAGTAGGCAGATTTTTCTACCTTTAGTGTGGGATAACATTTGTGTGAGAAATTACATCTGTCATTAAACCACTTGGATGAAAAGTCCTAGAAAAACAAAATACTACTACATAAATTATATCAAAACTGTTATAATATATTTACCAAAACTCTGGCTTCGGAACTTCCTTGCCGGGAATCATATATTTTGCCTCTAAAACTTTTTCCCTTTCACAAAGAACCTCTCTAGATTCTATCGGTGTACTTTGGTAACTTGTGCTCGCAGCAATTTGGCTGGGAACTGGCCGGGAATGGAAATATTTTGTGGATTCCTCCTCAGATAGTTTTTCAACACGGCCTTCAATCCTAACTGATCTGTTTAATATTTCCCAGTAAAATGTTGCTGCTACATTTGGATTTTCAACCTGACAAAAATATATCACACAAGCTTAAATTATGATTATTAATATGTCCTCACTCTGGTAGACATAGTATTGAGGAATTTTGATATGACAATGTAACATAAAATGTGTTAAAAAATAGGCAAAATATTTAAGTGTCTTAACACTTAGTTGAGTTAAACTAGTATAATAGTAAAGCATAGAGTAGAGGGAGAGGCCATTAGTAGGACAGCATTAGAGTATGCAATGTTTTTAGATCCAATCCCTAAATTCCCATTCAAAACACAATGCCTTGAATTGATACAGAAAGTAGAGAATGTAGTATTTTGACACAGAACTACCTCTGTTAACACATTCAAGAAAATGCCTGTCTGAGGATGATACACTTACCATTTCTTTAGCTTTCCTGCTTCCATAATTTGTAAAAAATTTGAAACCATCTTTTCCATATCCTTTACATAAAACAAATCTTGCTGAAGGATAGCAATCCCTTAAAAATAGAAAATATCAAAGTCAATGTTAATGTTATAGTAGGTAAACAATGAAAAAAAAAAGAACGAGTAGTTTAGATACTTTGAACATGTTGCTAAGCACATAGCATTAGGTTCTAAGATCTCTTTCCTTGCACACGCATCATCAAACCATGCTTTAAATTGTCCAAAAGGTTCTTTTGAAACTAAATGTTCTTCTAAGAATGTTTCGTTTCTATCTTTGTACTTAATTCGCATACCTAAAACATTAAATCTTTCATTTATCGACCTTATCTTCCATGTAATCTTTTAAATGTAATGAACTTTTAGTTTTAAATTTAGTTATTAACTAACTCTGAAACAAAAGAATCAAAACATACCCCCAATGTCAATGCTCATTTTGCGTAATGGTACGGCGCTTGTAATATATCTTAATTTTAACCAGTTTACACCCATATGACTTTAAAACATATATATTACTGATACTTCAGTTTGTTCCTTAAAAAGTATGTGAAATCTGAAATTAGAAATTAAAAATGTTGATGAGATATAATTTTTTTACAAAAAAACAAACATTGCTCTCCCTAAACAAGAAACCTTTCAGCAAATAGTACTACTAGAAAAGAGACTATTCGTCTTAAAGTAATATTATCGACGTCAAAACAAAGTAATAAATGTTATCTTATCAGGAAAAGTTAACAAAATGTATTATTTTAATTTATGTGTTATAAATAAGTAGAATCTATTACCTGATTAATAGCTTATTAAATTATTTAAATTATTGTTTTACGTAGTGTTCAGATTTATTCTAATTAACTTGATGTTGTTTATTAGTAGCCGCACACACATAATATTATTGTCTATATGTATATTTATTATTTACTATACTGCCAATAATATTGTTATTATTCAATATATGGCCCCGCACACTACTCAATATTATTGACAATATTTCATAGTAAAATCTGACGCAGTCGCTCGGTAGCAACTCAGTACCTTTATTTATATGGGTACGTGTTAAATCTGAAATAGTTAGAATGAAATAAGCCATTATTTAAAATTATTTATTACACTTAGCTTACTTACAATGGCAATAAAAAAGGACTAGATGGGAAAAAAATGCTGAGCTTAAGAATTTCAACATTATTAATGAACTATAACAGAGGCCGTTCGTGGCCCAGGGACGCAGTGTGACTGTAAACGAGATTGAATTTATATTCGATAGTGGATTCGATCCTATCTTAGAAAGGAAAGGAAATTAAATATGTATTTAAACCTAGCTCTGGTGTCGAGATAAAACGGGGCTTTCCGTCACTCAACACGCAATGCCGCAACTAGGTTTGCTCTGCCTATCGTACTGTGTGCGGGTTACAGCGTGAAGCTAATTTTACTAACAGAGAATGACTTAAAAAATTACATGAGAATGGTAGATATTTCTTAAATATAAATATTATCTCTATTTGAGGAGATTTTTTTTGTAAATATCGAGAATCTTTTTTAGCGCACAATATTTTTCACTTTATCATGATATGCTCCAATAAATGTATTCCATAGCGCTTGATATGTTTCCCATAAATTCTATTAAATATTGTTTTTCCGTGGGAGTAGCAATATCAACATTATTTTCGTTATTTCCACTGTTTTCGTCGTCCATCTTGAATGAAAAGCAGAAGCAAACGTTCGCCTCCTTTGAAGTTTTGAATACTATTAGTCTAATATGTAGTTAGTAGACGCACTCACTAACTTGAAAGTGGGGCCGTTTCTGAAGTAGCGCGAAATAAAAGTATGTATATTTCTGTCTGGGAGGATGATTGAGCCATCGGATTGGTCTGGATGCTTATAAAAGGTCCTGATCAAGTCCGTAAATAATAAACGTAAAATTTAAGCTCGCTAGAATAGCGTATTTTGTCCGAATTTTAAAAACCATTAAGCCTGGCACCAGGCCCAGGGCCTGGTAATAATAAATATACATTGTTTACATTATTCCTAAATTTATATTTAAATACGAGCGTTTCTACTTTAACCTACGCGAGCGTGTACTTTAATTTGACGCTACCTCTAAAATGGCCCCACGTTTAAGTTAGTACGTACGTTTATACAGTCTTAACTACATATTAGAATATATATATTTTTTTATTTAATGGCCTGATTTTGCTACGACAGACGCAAAATAATATGCCAGTAAAAAAAGAAAATAAAAAAATAGAATATTAATCCTTAAAATTTCAGCTTTGCTAAGGTGATGTAGGTCTGGGGGCCCTGGGATCTCAATATTATTGACAATACGTAGCTTATTGACAATATTATTCTACGTGTGTGGCCAGGCGTTAACATTAATTTTCTTTTAATAAGATAAAAAATATCTGTTGAATGTTCATGGATTTTAAATATGTTACGGAACAAGAAAATTATACAATCATCTGTGATTGAATATGCTCCAACTTTATACTTTTTGAATTTTACTTCATTAGGTAGAAACCATAACAGTTGACATAATGTGAAATTCCCTAGTTTTTTGGTCCATTTTATTTATTTCTTATTTGGCTTATTTAAAGAAAGTGTACTGAACGAAAATAAAAAAAGCCTTAAGTAACACACGTTGTTTATTTTTTTTATGAATTATATTTTTTAAATTTTTTTACGGTATATTTCGTTATGATATTTTACGGTAGTTTAATATATATATTTGTAACTATATGTACTTTATATTATTCTGTACTTTATATTATTCTGTACTTTATATTAATAATCTATATTTGCTTCGTATCGTGGCTTCATGGCACGTCACATGTGTCATTTTATATGGTGATTAGTGACATATCAATTGTCAAAAGCGGCAAGTGAAAGGTGTAGATTTGTAGGTGTATTTAAACATTTAATGTTTTAAATATTTTAACATAAAAACATAATTCCAGTAGCCTAGCCTTTACAGAAACTTTTATAAAATGGAAAATTTAGATGTTGATTCTGATGTTATCAAGGAAAAAATTCACACCGAGCCAGTATTGAACGATCCTAAATATATAACCTTATTGAGTTTGATTGTGTTATTATTCACTTTCGGTAATTGTTAATAATCATATATAATGCATATTTTTTACATACTAATAATATTTAACTTAATCAAAATCCTTTTGTCTATTTAGTATTTTGGTGGTGTTTCTCACGACGCCGTCATTTACGCCGCTCCATTTTACTTGCGGGACTTTCTGACGCTGGCAAAACATTGCTTTTTGTAAGATTGGTATATTCGCAATTCAGACAGACATTCACATCCATGAAAGAAAACCTTGAAGAGTATATAACATCCCATGTAGGTTTCATTCAATTATTAATTTCATTACCTTTCTTAACATACATTAAGAAAAACAATTAATATCATATTTGTTACAGCTACCACTGAGAATCGTGGATTTGCCTGGTCAAGAACGCCTAAGAAATAAATATTTTGATCATTACAAGAAAAATGCCAAAGCTATTATTTATGTTATTGATTCTGTAACTATACAGAAAGAGATTAGAGATGTTGCTGAGTAAGTTTAATCAAAGTTGACATATTTAATTTCCAAGTAATTAATTTTGTGGATCTCTTACGTAATTTTTTTATTATTTATATAATGAAAAAATTGGGAAGTGTTTCATTATATTTATATAATTATGTGGAACAATTTAACCAAAATTATAATATTCTAGATATCTATATACTATACTCTTGGATCCGGTGGTGCAGAGCTATAATCCTCCATTATTAATATTATGTAACAAACAAGATCAACCTATGGCAAAAGGCAGTCAAGTTATCAAAAGTTTACTTGAGAAAGAAATGTAAGTATTGAAATTATAATATAAAAGTGTAATGTGTTGTAATTTAAAGTGATGGCATTGACTTTTAACTGACTGACTTTTAATGACCCTTGCCATACTACATAGCATAAAGTATCTAATTTCAACATACTTCTCCCTCACCCTTCACTAAAAATCAAAACATTATTATTGTTTAAATTATAATAATATACTAGTTATCCCTGTGTGGCTTAGCTCGATTAGATTATACAATTTTTTATTTAAAATTGGTATATATCTAGAGTAAACTGATTGATTTAATAAACTGTAATTTAAATGTGTTGGGATACAAAAAGGTTTAGTTATTTAATATTTATCTATGTATACGATAGGTATGCGTGAACAATTAATGCTGTTTTACTCTCTTAAATACACATGAAATGATTAATGCTGTTTTTATACATAAATGTTAGATAATATAATAATTTTAACTAAAAAAAAAAAAATTGCTTCACGCTATATCCCGCACACAGCAGGGTAGGCAGAG
>DWAP01000696.1:0-19370 GCA_018230625.1 Heliconius eleuchia
CGTGGGCGGCGGTAATCACTTACCATCAGGTGACCCGCACGCTCGTTTGCCGTGTTGCTCTTTTCCATAAAAAAAAAAAACTTAATTAATATACCTACGGCCTCCTATGCGTATATGTAATCCACATAAGAGGCCGTCGAGGAGCAGTGGTACATGCGTGTGACACATGATTTTTTTAAATATTTTCATTCCCTTGCTCTGGTAACAAGACAAAACGCAACGTTTAGTTCCGCCACTCAACACGATAATGTCTCGAAAAATTCGGCTGAAAATGAAGAACGGAATGTCTTAACACTAAGTTTCTCGGATTCCCTCTGCCTACCCTGCTATGTGGGAGATACAGTGTGAAGCTTAATAAAATGAGCATATTTCATTACATCTTGGATTATTTATTCCACAAAAAGCTCGTTACGAATCTGAATACTTGTAATGTCTGGAGAGCTGATTGTATTAACCTAATCCTATTACAGCTGCTGTGTTTGGAAATGCGTGTGCTCGCTACTCACACGCATTATAAAATTATATATTATAAAATAGTACACATATTATAAAATTGAAATCCTTTTATGCAATACATAATAATAATCGTGGACGTATTTAATGAATTTAGGTGTCTTTTGAATTTTCTAAACTAAATGAACTAAACTAAAGTCTGAAATGAACTAAAGCCAATTGGGTACAGAAGTTAACGAAGATTTTTTTAGCTTCACGCTGTGGTCTGCACAGTGAGAGTAATATCTCAAAAAAGGCTAAAAATTAGAAAACTTTTCGTCTTTTTGGAGACATTGAGTGGAAAACTAAACGCCACGCTTTGTCTTCTTACGAAAATGAGGAAATAAAATCAGCCCATTCCCCCAAACCGGCATCCCCAGTAAATAGATAAACAACGAATTTCACATCGTTTAAATATTAATGATAGTTTTGTTCATTTCGTTTCTTTTTAAAAAAAGTGAAATACTTACTTATCTACATATATTGTATTTTATGTAAAGGTAAGTACTATTATTGCCCATTTGAAAAATTAATTATAATATTCTTCTAACTTATAATTAAAACTATAAGATAATAAAAGTATTGTAAGAAGTGCGTAAACGAAACTATATTTCCTCCGTCCGTGGACGGCACACTTTACAAACGCTCGCGCTGTGTCGCCTCGTTTGTCATTTGTTATTTTTACTACATCCTCACCTCCTCCACCTCACATATACATTAGAGTTTAGATTCTATTTTTAGCGGCGACGCGAAGAGAGCGGCGCCGTAATGAATGAAATGCATTATTTTATATAAATTAATTTAAGCTGTCCTCCATTCTGCGTAAACGATCTAAATAATAAAATGTTGACACGGATTAAGAAGTTTTACACGTTTTAAAACGTAGTGACATAATTACCGGAGACATTTATATTGTATTAAATTTTTTTTTAGCTTCACGCTGTAGCCCTCACAAAATAGGGTATGCAAAGGAAACCTGGGAACCTAGTGTTAAGACACTACAGTTCTCATTAAGACAATTCCTTTCCCCATCTTCCGCCAAGTTCCAAAGGCATTCCCTGATGAGTACTTTGCCTCGTTACCAGAGTGAGGAAATGAAAATATTAAATATTTTATTACCTCAAATGGGAATCGAACCCACAACTGTCCTCAATTATATTAAAGTGATTTCATTTAAATGACATTTCATTAGAGTGTGCGTGTAATAACCAGGATGTTATCATATTAAGATACGCTGGTCCATTTACAGGGTAAATAGCCGTGTAGGCCATTAGCCGCTAGTCATCTAGGCAAACTAACCACCTAATGAAGTCTGACACGAGTGGCAGTGACTGATAAGGGTTGGCCGTTGAGACTTCTCAGTTTTACTCAAGTAGGTATCTACGCAACATTTTATACGAAATAGGTATTATATTAATTATCGTCATCACAAGACATTGACATTTGGAAGTTTTGAGATATTATTGGTACTAGTTTTCGTTTGGTGCAGATTGCGGGTTTTGTGTATGTTATATTTGTTAAATTTTATATAAAAATATAGTGTAATAAACTTTTTGTTTTCAGGCCAGTCGTGGCACAGGAGCACGTTGCACGTTGCACGTTACACGAGGCGTGTGACTGTAAAGACGACGATTTGCACTTGAGAAAATGAAATATTTAATATTTTCATTTCCTTGCTCTGGTAACGGAGGCAAAACGTGGCTTTGAGTTTCGCCACTCAACATGCAATGCCTCCAGAATTCGGCGGAAAGTAGAAAACGGAAGTGAATTGAGTGTTTTAACATTGTGTTCTCAGGTTCCCTTTGCCTTGCTATTTACGGGATACAACGTCAAGCTAAAAAAATTACTTAAAAGTAATAGTTACATATTGTATACATTTAATTGTATTTATAACTTAACTTGATTCATTTGTAATAAATAATCGTGAATTGTACGAGTAAATTTCTTAAGAGAAGGTAGTATTTATTAGAAATAAATAATATTCATATCCATATAGTCTCTATTGTAGCTCACTCATTTACTTCTATGTACGTTTCCTGAGCGAGCAATGAAATATAATGTGTTTAAAGCAATGGCTGTAATTAGGTCCGTTGTACCTCTGTATTTACTAAGCTGTTGTACTCTTATGTATGTGCGTGTGTCGTGTATTTGTATGTATATGTAGGACACAAGTAACACATGGCTCTCGTCACCAGATCACCTTCGCCACAGCCTCGCCGCGGCACGACTCGCCTGAGGACTACCCTCCCCTCCCCCTCCTCCGACCCGGCCATCGCCCAGGCCACTCTCTCCAGAGCTTCACTGCGCCCGCAATATAATGAAATGCGTAATTACTATCATTATCATTACGTCAATTATATTAAGTGATATGTTTTCTTTTTATTAATTCAATTTATTATTATTTGACTGCGACCGCAGACGAGTGTTGTTGCAAAACGGATGCGTTAAATGACATATATTACGTTATGTGTGTGCAGATTGTAAAGTATAATTGTTACCCATTTAAAGAACTTCCCAAATCGTAATTAGACAACAATTTTATCGATTTTGAGCCTATATGCGGATATTTCAATTATTTAAGCAAACCAACATAAAAATATATTATCAGGTCAGGTCCAACTGTTACAATCAAAATTGCAAAAATGTTTTACAATCGGCTACTACTAATAGAAACGTAATGCTGTTTGGTTGCAATGACGAGCCATTAGAACTAGGTACTTTAGAGAAACAGTAAAGTTCTAGCTTCACTTAACTTCAGCTTCACGCTATTCCCACATATAGTAGGATAGGCAGATGTAATCTAGTGTTAAGACACTCCTCGCTCCACATTCCGCCGAAGAAATACGTGTTGAGTGGTGGAACTCAACCCCTCACTTTACCATTTTTACCAGAGCGAACAATTTAATTAATTAAAAAAAAAATGTTTTGTAACTAGCTCGAAGAGATTTTTACGGAGTCTGCTGCAGTAAAATGTGTTTATGTACGATTAAAAATAAAAAAATAAAAAATATGATAACACACTTTAGTAAGTTATTTAATTAAACAATTTATATTTTCATAATTACAAAATGCACTTGCTCAGGCCCTCCGTAACGAGTGAGAGCTTATCTGTATAACCAGATAGGTATACGCAAAAAAATATTTAAAGTCGTTTTAATATTTGTAACGACTTAGAACAGGTAGGTGCTAATAAAATGTATAGGTAATATAATACTAATAATTTATTTCATTTTTAAAGAATTAATAACAGTGAAGTTAATTTTTAAAAATAATACATAAAAAATGCTACAAAAAAAACAATCAAAATCTTTAAAAAAAGTCTACAAAATTTATAAACTTTATTATTATTTTTGTTGCCCCTCCAGTATTAAAAATATACATTTATAAAGAAAAATTTAAAAGGCTATTTGGATTATAAGATTACCATAATTTGGAGAAATGATCACTGAAAGTTCCATGAGCGGCGATTTTAAAATAAAAGCTCAAAGACACAAATGTAATGATAATTTGCTAAAGTATAGAAATTTCTCGCAATTATCGGCATATTTTTGTTATTTTACATGTTTTTTGGCCAATTGTGGTACTCATGATACCATTTTCAATATACATTTTCTATCGATAAGATTATACAAATATTAAAATTTCAATCATGAGCATATAAATTTTGACATCTATTAGGTACTGATATATGAAAACGAGTGAACAAAGAACTTACAGAGTATGTAGAGAGGGCAGCGCCGGCAGAGAGGTGGACGTCAGCTCAGTGATTTCATTGCTGGCCAGGTTGCTGTAGAATAAAAAAAGTATGTAAGCAATTGTGAGGTGCTTTCCAAATGTTTTATAATTTTAATATTTCTTATGTAACGTTAGGTTTTCTACTTGACTTTAGTGAGATTTTAGAGATAAAACACATTAAAACAGCTTTATTTTTGGTATTATGCTAAGTCAAGAAGCAGATTAACAAAACTAGAAACACAGTTATAAAAAGCTAATCAATACAGCAAGTCGCTTTAACCCACGTAGTGTACAGAACAAACACTGTCCTGCTTACTGTGATGTGCGACGTCATAGGTGAACGCTAAAAAGTTACTAAATATAAATTGGGTTAGGCGACCCAATTGCGATTACAACAAATGTCCACAAATTGCCATGTACCTGTGTTGTTGATTTGAGAATTTTTATGAATGTGGCGCTTTCTGCGATTATATTTTCATAGCTTACTGCGGACTCAAACGCGGCTTCGCTCGCTTAAAGTTCTTTTATATTATAGCCCAAGGATAATATTTTTTTAATACAAAAAGTATATCTTATTACCTTTCTAATAAATCTTAGAATATGTGTACTAAGTTTCATGATAATCGGTTGAGTAGTTTTAGTGTGAAAATGTAACAAACAAATTTACATTTATAATATAAGTATGATTTATTCTCCTAATAAATTCATAAACAAGACCAAAGTCACAAATATATTTGCATATTTATGTATATTTCTCATTAGACGAAAACAAAATAATTAAAACTCATTTTTATGCTTAATTTTAAACCACGCGATGGACTTTAATCCGCTTTTGTATAAAAAAAACCTAGTTTAAAATTCAAGGTTTATATATAATATACAACATAAATCTAGAAGGACATACCTACTTTATTTTTAGAGGCGAAAATAATATATTAAATTTTAATAAATAACGAATATACCTAATTGTGGCAAATACTTTAATAACAATTCTATTTCTTTGTATCCTTTATTGCATTTTTGTTTTTTTTAGCTTCACGCTGTATCCCACACACAGCACTTCAGGCAGAGGGAACCTAGTGTTAAGGCACTCCGTTCCCCATATAACATTGTTGATTTTATATTTTACCCACTATAACACCCAGACAGACATAGCCGGGGCCAGTCGTATAATAAAATTACAATTAACTTTCAAATCAGTTGTTGACAGTATAAATCGTCCACAACATTCACATAAGTCCTAAAGTGAGTCATTTCGGTTCATATAATGTAGTACGGTACAGGTGCGGAAATATTAACGTGTCGTAAAGTGAATTATTTACGAGCGCGGTTCGACGGTCTAGCCAGAAGCGAGTAGCCACTAATGGTCGCGACGCCGGCGCCGCTCGCGCTCGCGTGGGCGCCCGACGCGCGACTCCAGATCGCAATCGCTGTCGTTGTTCTGTGCGCACGGGCTTTATATCATTTGAAAAGGTCTTCGATCTTACATTAGCCTACTTACAATCTGATGAAATAATCGTATTAATATATGTTACATTCTCGTTGTATGAGCTAACACAGATTTACAGAAGGATATTCTAAATGTTTTTTTGAGGTTGCTTAATACGTGAGTTCATACTTTTGCGTGTGCAGAAATTTATAAATTTAATAAATGTTTTATTTGTGTTGTATACATTAAATGAGTTTATCAAAATAAATGTCACGGCGTGTTTAGATATATGTAAGTGTCAAATGTATACTATAAATCTGAAGAATATGTTTGGTTGAACGAGCTATGCACAAGAACCTTTTTTGTGTTAAATAGTCAATTTATTGGTTATCTGCGGCGGTCTGATTTAATTTTTGGCACTAAGAATGTGTCATGTGTCAATCTCGTTTGATTACAGGACGCCAAACCGCAGGTAAATGCTAATAATATATATACATTATACAATACGTACAGTGCCTGCAGCCTGGTGAGGTGCACGAGTGCGGCAGGCGGCTCGCGCAGGTGGTTGCGCTGCAGACGCAACACGCGCAGCGCACGCGCTTCCGCCAGCGTCGTCGCCGGCACCTCCTCCAACTCATTGTCTTCTGCAGATCTAGTCCATATTTAGAAAAAAAGTCAAAATTGCTATTTTACAAGATAATAGATAGATAATAGATTTATTTTCCTGCAAATAATTGCAGGAATAATGCAAGTAATTTTTTAAAACAAAATAATAAAAACATGAAGTTTTATTTTTGTATGAGTCGAATATGTAATTCGATATACGTAATGTATATATATATATATACATATATACACTCTCGTACTCGTACTATATGGATACTCGTACTATATTTTTTTAATTTTCACACACTTACTATTTCCTTTTCCAAATTCTAAAAAAAAGGAAAAAATTATATCTTAGTAATTTTATGAGTAAAAATTTTTAAGCATTAATATTATGTATTCCCGTTGTAGTTTCCTGCGCTACCGAAACACGTAGATATCTACATAAAATAAAACCGGCGTGGCGTTACAAATGAGCGTACATTTATCATGCAATCTATTTTTCTTTTCTTATAAATTCATTCAGCATTTAGGAGCAGCGACTGCGTCGTCGTCAAAAAGATAAACATACTGATCATTCATTGAAATGTAATTTATGAAAGAAAACGGCATCTCAAGATAGATCCCGATAGATAGATAGACCCGACTTTAGAGTGGATAAATACGGCCCTTAGCATCGATGTAACACGTCTAAGCGCCATAGTCTGCGCGAGGCAAATGCTTTATATATCGAGTCCTCGCGCTTGTGTACTTTATTTGTGCACTTTGAATTAATTCGGCATCGGGCCTTGAGCCGGTCGACGTGTGCGGAGTGCGTATCCGGCGACCTCACTTCTATCATCAGAATTGCATCCGCGTCGCGTCGTCGTCGTCGTTGCGAAATATTCGCAATTGGCGTGTGAAAGCTCCGAGGCGCGTCGTGAGCTCGCGGGTAATCGTATCGAGTGTTAAGCTTTATTTATAGGCCATAACCTAGCGCGACCACGCGGCCCTCGCGCAAGGCCGCACCGTACACCATGCGCGCCCTCTGGCCTGTTCTTCAAAATGTAATCGCATCGTAAATATCATCATTTAATATTGAATACTAATAAAAGCGGAACTTTCCGCCGACCTCGCCGACTACTACAGTGACTCATGTTATATCATAAAAAAATATTACGGAAATCGTTTACTTTAATTGGTAATGTGTTGAGTATCGAAAAAATATCAGACACATTTCTGATCATTTTTGTTATTTAATATTGTTAATCTGTTATACTTGCAATATATATTATGATTATATAATCTGTACTGAATAATTTTAGTACGGTATATTTAATAGAAAGCCCGGACACCTATTCGCCCATAGTGTGATTTACGGTTAGGGTTTTACGTTTGATACCCACTCGGCAAAATTCGGAGTGCCTAGTAAACAAGGCTTCCACTGCCAACCCTGCTTGCTGATATATGGGACACAGCGTGAAGCCGAAAATAACACTAAATACAGATTTATAATTTTTCTTTTGTATGACACAGTCAATTTAATAATGAAAAGTATTCATTCATATATTTAACATTAAGCAACGTGTGATCTAGATACCCGCACACGTATGTATGTACTTAGTAGGTATGCAGCTTAGTATGGCTTACGCATACGGTACAAGAGAACACAAAAAGCGGCGGTTGCGGGCGCTGCCTTTTTAAATCGAGATGATTTATTATAGGTATTATATTGTTACAATAAATTGCCGCAATGAACGATGACAGTCTAAATCCGCAGAATTTTTGTGACGCATGTAAATATGGGAGCCCGTTAATAATTGACACATTATACCTAAGTTACATAAATAAAATAAAAGTAAAATAATCTGATACGGAATCCGTTATAAACACAATGTCAACCTAGCATTTTAGTTATCTGAGAAGTTGATTAAACTGGGTATAATCAACAACTGTGACACCGAACTTAGAAACGCATACAAACTTGTTATAATGACATAAAAAAACATCAACAAAATAATATATATCATAAGATTTTTTAAAATTTCATAAGAGCAAAGCTACCAATTTATCTATCATATAGTATGTAACTGAAAACATTCTTAATTAAAGGAATTTTTGATTAAGTACCATTGAGTTTAAAATTTTAATTAAATTTATCGGGAAGTTTCTATTCAGACGTCGAAACCAATTTTTGCGGACAATACTTGCATATATTTTTTTATGTTGGCATCGAGTTAAATTCTAGACGAAATAACATAACAGTTCGTCTAAAAGCATTTAAAATCGTCTAATGTCGATTTGAGATAAGCTCAGTTTCTTTTCGAAGGCGATTTAAAATCGTTTTATTTATTTATTATTTCTTGTATATTTTCTTTTAGATGCTAATTTTTGCTGTGACGTTTACTGCGTGACAAATGACAAATTGTGTTATTGCTACTTATTTGTAGTTTAGAAGCTGAGCTTAAGAAAAGATGGTCTCTACACGAAGATGTGAAATGAAAATACAAATATTACAATACAAAATTGATTTCAAGCAACTTAGTCTCAGTGAGTTTGGCAATGCGGTGGTCTTAATACTTTGGATTTGACTTGTACACAGAAATAATTATAATTGCTTTTGTCTTTAAGAAGCTTTGTTTCTAACATATAGTCAGAGATTTTCTCGGTGTATCAAACACCATACAAAAAACGTTACTTAAATAAATAACTCAACTACCTTTTAAACAACACCTCCTAGACGGCGAAATATATATTACAGCATTGCACAGGAACTTGGAATAAGCACATTCTTATAGACTTCTCTAATATAATAGGTATCTGATTCTGAAAAAACTACTTATTTTTCTTTTTTTGAAAATGATTTTATTTTATTTACGTACGCGTTGGATTTTGCTCGACAAATAGAGATAAGTGACTAGTTTCTCACTTTCCGCGTTTATGGCGTACTTTAAAGCAAAAATCATCACTATTCTATATCTAACGAAACTGAAATAATAACACGCTAAAATCCTCGTGTTCACGTCGGGTCACGTTATACAATCTTTTTAAAATTATAAATATAATTTTGTTTAAGTAAGAACTATTTCATACAACTTCTATACCATATGACTACGCCGTACGCCGTACGCCTTTTAACTACTGTAATTTATAGCACAAAATAGACGTTGTATTTTATGTTTTTTACCTATGGAGAAGATGTCTCATTACTGTTATTTATGTTTTGATGGATAGCAACATTATATAGAAATTCGATTCGAATAGTTTAGAGAAGAAGAGTAAAGCTATTTTGCCAATTTTGTCCATTATCATTACTTTTACAACAGTATTCCTATTCTTTTGCCAAATAATACTCGATGTGCGAACGTCAGATAACGTGTTCAAGGACAATGTCCTGTTCATTTCGTTATCTAATCATTGTGGAAATGATTATAATTCATTATTACGTTGCGAGTAGAGCAACTTGTTACATATATAAATAAATATATACAGCTTCAAGCTGTAACCCAAACACACACAAGAAACCTAGTGTCAAGACACTCCCTTCTCCATTTTCCGCTGAATGGCTTCTCCATTTTCCGCTGTGGCGACACCAAACGGAAGAATTGGAATGGAATGAAAAAATTAAATATTTAAGGAATCGAATCCACAACCTGTCGCGTGTAGTCAGTTAATTTAGCATAGATTACATACCATATCCAGAGAAAGGTTCGTGTTGGGCGATATTATCAATGTATGCATTGTGTGCATATGTGTGTCAATCTGTGCAGATTATGTATTTTTTTTTTTTTACATATTAGATAAAGTTACATTTTCAAACGTAACCAAAATTATAAAAATAATTTATGAAAGGCTATGATGGTTTGAATATTAGTAATAACATTCTATTGAAGACGAAAGTTAAATAAAAGCTCCATAAAATAGAAAAAATAATAATAAGTTCTTTGATTTTTACGATTATTATACATTTTAAATGACGTTTAAATGACGAAATCCGTGACCACGGACTACTGCAAAGTGTTCGAAACGTCGGGTTCCCCAAAATGTATAAAAATACTAAATATACGCGATTAATCCGGTTAAAATAATTTCATTTAAAAAGAAAAAATAATGTTTGTATGTGTAATAACATCACCAAACAAAGTCAAAGTAATCGATAGCATTGGTAATAGGGAAGCGTGGGAAAGCGAGGGAAAGCGTGGTAACCTTTGTGACATGATTACTGCTTTGTATCGGTATTGGACCCTAAAGTACACACGTTCGAAGTTACGTAACAAAGTAAGCAACAATTGATACGATGCTGTTGGAGCTGGTTTGCAACTATTGTGAACTCTACAATGCATCGTAAAGGGAAATGTTGTTTAACCAAATTCTAAAATGTGACTGATGACTTATTTTACTTATTTTTTTCACGCTGTATCCCGCATTTAGTAGGATAGGCAGAGGGAATCTAGACTTAAAACACTCCGTTCCCCACTTTTCATCGATATTTCCGAGGCGTGTTGAGTGGCGTTACTCAAAGCCGCGCTTTACGTTGTTACCAGAAATAATTAATAATTCATTGCCCCAAGTGGGCATCGAATCCATAACCGTGGTGTTTAAAGTCACACGCTTGTGCACCAAGACTCCTTGGCTTATTTCCATGTAAATTAATTTTGATACTATTTTATTTTTATGTTTATTAAAATACATTTATTTATCTTATTTCTTTAAATAGTAGTTAAATGTAAATTATACTTTACACTGCCTCATATCTCAATTCTCCAAAGCGCGGCTTTTGTCAATGGTGGGTAGCCGATACAGCGTACAGGGGGTGTGTGGGGGCACAATCCTCCTCGATATTTGTCATTTATTTGTGATACTAATAGCTGACAAATACGTCGCCGTGGAGATTTAATACTTTGTTTTTTCTCCTTTCTCCTTTGTTTACTGCACAGCGTCTCGCTAGAACGAGTTAATTAATTGCACAATTTGATTTATCAGGCCCCACGACCACGACGACGAGCGATAGAGTTGTACCTACTGTAGGGAGTGCTAACGACCTCCGTGACGGGAGTCACTTGGGTCGAATCATTTTTTTCCTCCCCGCCGAGATCGAGACTAGAGACGGGTTGTACAACTACAACAGTAAACCGAGCGTGCACTCGTGAGTATCGTCTGAGACGTCCCCCTTTTTATATCTCATAACGCTTAAAGTAACGTAAGAACTTCATACTCATCAATAGATAAATCGTCCGAGATAATAAAAACAAATTGGAGTTGCGTTGAGTTGGGTTACATGTATAATTATGCTTGCGTTTCATTTTTTGTATGACGAAGCGTGTTCACGTTTCCAAATTTATTGAAATATATTCCCGACACAGTCGCAATATAGCACCATTTTTTTTAGGGTCACGCTCTATCCCTTACACAACTTAGTGTTAAGATATTCCGTTCTCTATGTTCCGCCAAACTCTGGAGCCATTGCGTGTTGAGTGGCGGAACTCAACGCCGCGCTTCGCCTCGACACCAGAGCATAGCAATGAAAATATTAAATATCTCATTTCGTCGAGTGGGAATCGAACCCACAACCTGTCGTATTTACAGTCACAATTTGTGCCCCTCCACAACGATATTATTTATAACGATATGGTACATCAACTGAAATATACGTACCTAGCCCAAAAATATGTCGCGATGTATGCGTCAGATACTCTCTTGAAAGAACCTTGCGTTTGTAAATAGCATTTTCAAGTTATATATTTCGTTATCTATTTATTATTAATAGATTAGTTCAAGATATACTAATACGTTTAATACATTTTAAAAATAGTTTAAAATTATTTGGCTGTAACATTCCTCCGTGTCATAACAAAGGGGCTGTGGAAGTAATGTTGCTCCAGTTATTTTTATATCACAGATTTAATTCGTCCGTTTCCTTTTGTTTCCATTTTCAATAATAGACAGATAGATTCGTATTGTAACAAGGCATTATTATCCCGTTTTGAATTATTATCCCGTTTTGTATTATCATCCCGTTTTGAATGAGAAAATGTGAGGAGCCCGTTCAATAGAGCGGAGCTAATTTGAATGATATTAAAGTTGAATGATATTAAAGGCACACGTCGGACGGCGGCGGTGACGAAGCAATATTGAGGATTTACATCACTAAAAAAAACTGTCCGCACATCGCCTGCATGAATAATTTATAATCCTCGTACATCCATCAAAGTACGTGAGACATGATGGAGGAGTGGGAAAATAACTGTCACTCTCGGTAGTCTGGTGTGGGTTTGATTCTGGATTTAGGTATGTTAAAAGTACTCACAGGTAGTGTAGTCGCGGCAGGTGCAGCGGAGGCAGCACGGCGAGCGCGCACCGGTCCAGCCACAGCCGGCCGAGCGCCGCGCCGCTCAGCGCGTCCGCGGACACTACCTCCAGACGATTCGCTGATAGGTTCCTGTGCAATGCGTGTACGATTACTGCTCGTAAAAAACGAGGTCTCCTCTCCTTTATAAAGTAAACTAACCTACATTATACAAAAATATTTATTTCAAAAGATGTGTAGCGCAGCAGATTTTCAGACAGAAGCGCATTTTCAAGCAATTAACCGATTTCAGCAAGCAGAAAACTTAATTAACACATGAGTTAAAAAGAATCGTGCACATAAGGCAAATATTATTTTACTACAGCGGCAAGTTTAAACGGGTAAAATGTTAAAAATTAATGTCTATATAGAACATATGTAGTTAAGAGGTTTACATATTAATAAAATATGCTTTCACGCATATAGCAGGGCAGGCAGAGGGAACCTATTGATAAGACACTCTGTTTTTTTTTTTGAGACATTGCGTGTTTAATGGCAGGACTTGACGGCACGCTTTGTCTTCTTATCTATTAGTCTTTGAAATCAGAACGAGGAAATGAAAATAATTCATTCCCTAAAATGGGAACGAGCCCACAACGGCATAGTCACAGGTTGACGTCGTATTCAACAAATGCATTATTAATAAATGGCTCAATGTATATGGATCTCTCAGAAATTTCTTCAATGACAAATTATATGAATGTTTTAACATCCTTCATTCCATTTAGTAGTTGAGCGCGCAGTCAGACTTATGTTATTAAAAAACTTTTTAGCACTTTCGTAATTGCTTTCTATCGACATCGACACAAATACTTGAGAGGAGGGTCTCAGAGAATGGAAAGTATGACAAGCTTCCTTATAAATGATTAAAAATTATATTTAAGTTTTAATATAAATATTTTAACTCATAAACGTATTCATTTATTATGAAAGTACCGTTTTAAATATCGACTGTTTCAGGAGCACTCGACCACGTGCTCAAATATTTTCTATATAAATGTATGTATATACTAGACATGAATTATTTATTGTAAAAAATAATAAAGAACAATATGACAATTTTTTTACTAAAAACAAGTGTGTTGTTTCTTTTTTTCAAAGTCGTGGTAAAATTTTAATCCAAGTCTGTCTAAAGTTGTACTTTCTTGACAAATTAAAATATTGTATTCAAACATTTAATATTAAGTAATTTAATCATAAATGGTAAAAAAAATATTAAGTAAGCACTTACAGGTCGCGCAGTCCGGCGGCGGGCTGCAGCGCATCGGCCGGCAGCGAGCTGATGTTGTTGTTGGAAACGTCCCTGCAACAAACACATATACATATGCACATATATAATATGTTATTGAGGTGGTGGTGGCGGCATAAGCGTAGAGAACGGAAGTGCCTTAATGAGAAAGGAGAGTCCTAAGCCTAGGCACCTAGGTTCCCTCTACCTACCCTGTTATGTGCAGGATATAACGTGAAGCTAAAAATAATAATAATACACAAGACGTCATCAGTGCCGGTATTGTGTTGACCATTCCTCGTATGCATCCTACGGTACTATACTATATATTAATATATTATTATAACTCTGCCATGAGAGCTTTTACGAGTGATCTCATCGACATCAATGATTAATAGTAAAAGCGATAGAGCGACTCGAACGCTATCGCAAAATCTTGAAGTGACGCGTCTGTCACTTTTTGCTGCGGTGAGAGTACCAAGTAAGAGGAGGGACGTCAAGTGTGTCACTGTCACTAGTCACTAGCGACGCCATGTGCTATATACGACTCTAGGAACGAGTCGATAATGTTGTCTAAGTTCTAATCATCTTATAACGGAAATAAACGTGATTATAATTATCTCTTTTGAATATTAGAAAAGTAATCATTAATTTACTTAAATAAAATAATTTTCTTTTTATCCTCATTTGCTATTTCTGAGCTCATGTTACAATTTGTATATACAGGGAGGTAAGTGAAAAAATAACAAGTTTTAAACGCTTTAATGACACCGAAAGGTCATTTACGAAACGCATAAATGGTCAATGAACTTTTCATTCAACCTTCTCATAAACTATTGCCATCCAATATAAAGATAAAAAAAAATTAAAATATATTTTTTTATCGTACCCGTTTTGTACTCTCTGAAGTTTGACAGTCGCAGCGCGAGCCATGACGCCGCGTATGAAAATTACATTAATAGTTACTACTTATTTGGCTATAATAGTTATTCGAGTCGTGGAGCCGGGATTCTAGCGTGCGACTGGAAACGCGACAGGTTGTGGGATCGATTCCAATTCGATGAAACGTACCCCGCTATGTGCGTATAGCGATAGCGTGAAGCGTATTGTACAGTCATACTTTTTTTTTTTATTAAGATTTGATTAATGTGCTTTAATATACATATTTTTAAGAATACACAAAAAATACGCGTTCGCCAACTTTAGATTTATTGCCATTTATTTATTTTCCCATTACAAATGAAATCCTTTTCTACGAGTATACTGAGAAAATAAAAACCGAAAAATCTAACTTTCGAACCCATAATTTGCTACCGAATAAAGTATTTGGTCGCGTTTCCTGCGTCGTTCTAATTATATCTGTACCTAATTGCCGTATTAATTATCATGAATTATAGAGTTATAATGACTGTATACTAAACGTATAATTGCTAGATCGACTGCTGGCTAGGCGGGGGGTGTGAGGGGATGGCGAGGGGGTTGCGAGGGTGTGCGCGAGGGCGGGTCGGGTCGGTGTATGATAACGAGCGCGGTGCGTTATTGCCGCCATCCATCATCACCCGTCAACGCCACATCGCCTCCTATCCCTAACGCTAACAGCTAACGGCCGACAGTCGCCCCCGCTGATACCCTAACTACTTTAAAACATTTCTAGATTTTGTTTTTTTGTGCTAATTCATTCTATAAGTAGATTGTACACCCTCCCTCCTCCCCTTATCAAGATTTATATACATTTTACAAAATAAATATTGGTAAATTTTTCATCAGGCAGTCGTGGCGCAGGGGCACAAAGTGAGACTGTGAACGCAACTGGTTGTAGGTTCGATCCTCACACGAGTAAATGAAATATATATTTGTATTTATATTTCCATTTCTTCGCTCCGGTGTTGAGGCTTTTGGCTCGTCGTTAAGGTCCGCCACTCAGCACGCAATCCAGAATTCGGCGGAAAGTAGGGAACGGAGTATTTTAACACTAAGTTCCCCCTGCTGTTCCCATGCTGTGTGCGGGATACGGCGTGAAGCTGATTCATTTTTCATATAAGAGTAAGATGTACATAACAATATCATTGTCATCATGACATTACACATTTTGATAATATGCGTCCTGAAACTATTTTGACGTTCAATATACCTATGTGTATTCTTAGCGACACATTATCCTGGATAAAACAGGACATAACATAATATAAATTAAATAAAAATAAAACCGCATCACGCTGTATTCCGCAACCTAGTGTTAAGACACTCCGTTTCCCACTTTCCGCCGAATTATAATACATATATAATTATAACATAATATATATGTAAATATTATAAGTTATAACCTACTAAAAAATATGAGAATATAATAAATTTTCGCATTAAAACGATAATAAATCTTAAAGTAAATCACGAGATAAAAGATGACAAATGTTCCTTAAAATCATTTTCGAAATTTTACTTCACTACCAATGTAATAAGTTCTAGATGCCATTTAATTGTAAAGTGGGTGAAATTATACATTTAAATATCCGAATACGTTTTTAATTTTATAAGTAGGGTGGCGAGATCCGGCGGCGAGGTCGTCGCACGAGTCTCCGCTTCGCCCGCGGGGTAATTAATTCATTTCGCTACAATCTCACCCTCAGTCGGTCGAGCGCGCGCTCCTAACGTGTACTGTACACCTAGTAATGTTTATATACTTACATGTACTAAACGATGATCATGCAAAATGATGTAGGTATAAACTATAATCAATATGGACGGATATCCGAAAATTTTTAATTAAAATCTATTTAAATTTTCATATCCTTTTCCATGCGTACAATAAGCATATAAAGGGGAGTAAGTGTTGAATCGTATAGGATTTATCGTATAGCTTCACGTTGTATCCCTCACATAGCAGTATAGGCAGAGAGAACTTGACAATCTAGTGTGAGGACACTCCTTTCCCATAAATACACTTCTCTTTTCTCACTTGCCGAAGAATTCTAGGGGCATTGCGTGTTAAATGGTGGAACTTAACGCCAGGCTTTGGGTAGTGCTCTAGTTTGCCCTGTGCCATAACTGGCCTCTATAGTATCCAAAGATGCATTTGGTAAACGAGATCTTTATGTTATACAGCGTACATAGTAATATGCTATGTTACTCCTACACTGATCAAGGTTAGTATTGAATCTCCTTGAACATTACAGATCTAAATTAAATTAAAAAGTGACACCTAGTGACAATGCGAGATGTGGCCTTGAGTGCGTGTTGCGTGCGGGCTGCGGCGCTCTTGTACCGAAGCGGTGCGTAGCGCGCGGCCTCGACCCGCACCGGTGATAGGGCAGGTATACGCACACGAAAGAAATATATTTTAACAGTCGGTAGAAGCCTAAGAGGCCATCATGGCGCAGTGTGACGGTGTCTGAGAGTAAATGTGAGCAATTGCGGCGTTGAGTTCCGCAATTCAAAACGTAATGTCTCTATATATGTGGGGGACAAAGCAGAGGACAAAACCAAAAGTGTTGAAGACAAAGACACTACCCTATTCAGTGAGCCGTGAGATAAAAGATAAACTAAACATAGAAACTTTTAATAACTTATGTCTTATAAACAAACTATGAAAGTAAAAGCTGATAACGCTGTAAATAAAATTATATAACAATTTGTCAATATCTGTAGAGTTTTTGTAACATTTTAAGATTTATTAGAAATTGAACATCATAAGTAACTTAAATTATTTTCTATACTTTTAATATTTTTTTTTATTAAATAGCTGTCATAGTCTTGAACTTTGAACACATTTCAATACTAATAAATTATAAAGTAAAAATTAATTTTATTTAGGATTTCGATGTGATTATCTGTTTATGTATAATTCAAAGTAAGAAATACAAATATAGTTTATTTAAATTTATAAAGAAATAGTTTTTTCATCATGAAACCTTTTTTTATCATTTCGTCATTTAGTTGTTGTCATAGAATTGTGAGGCTTTCAGAAAAGAAAACATAAAAGCAGTACAGCTAGCTGCTAGAAACATACTCGTACATGTGAAACCCTCCACTACAAATTGAAATAGTTATTAAAAACGGAAATAAAATTTGAGAAACTTTGGTTTCTTTGTTTACATTTTGCCTCAAGCACTGTAACATTTAACTCATTTGTAGTCTAAAAATGTATTTATTTTTAAATATTTTTATAGTTTTTTAAAAAAGCCTTGTCGCCGGTAATTTTATTTAAAAAAAAACATTTTTTAAACTACCATCACCATTAAATATTAATAAAACCCCTTTAGTATACTGCCATTTATATTGGGCGCCACTTGTAACAGTTACTATTATCCAATAAGAAATAAAAAGGATATTTAATAAAACACCATTTTTAAAAAACAAAATTTGAACGTTTAAAAAAAAATTGGGGTTCACATACTAAAGGGTTCAGGGCTATACATAAATTGTTCAATAAAAAAAACGTTATTGTCCTGACTAAAGGAAGCACCGAGCTCTCTGTTACGGCGCGATCTTGATTTTCAAAAATACTTTATACAAACTTTTACTGCCACTTCACCATCTCACGTTATAGGACACTGGTACAAAAACCGTGTCTAAAGTGATGGCCCGTGCTCTCTGTTACTTGATTCCAAAAATATTCAAGGCAAATTCTTACTGCCTCCTCTCCATATTAAGTTATAATCATCTGGTACAAAAACCCCAATCTGGAGTCTCTTGTACCTCTATATAATAAATAGTTTAAAAGAATAATAAATAGATATTTTTTCAATCTATATTACTATAAAGCAGTTCGAAATTGAAATGAGCTGTCGCCTATCCGCTCGTTACAATCACGCGACGCCGTGAACGCCTCCTACCTACATTTACTTATATTGTTTAAAATAAAAATAAAATTACCGGCGACAAGGCTTTTTTAAAAAACTATAGAAATGTTTTAAAATAAATACATTTTTAGACTACAAATGAGTTAAATGTTACAGCACAAATGAATAGACTAATACATAGGTCCCTTCTGCTTACTCTACTGCGCGTGACAAAGTGCAAAGTTGCCAAATGGCAATGGCAATGGCAAATGGTGAAATCACCAATCGAAATTATAATCAACAAAAATCATATTTAATAAACATCACATAGTCAATGTAGATTACGAAAGAAATCCCTACAAATTCAAATGTTGCACTCTAAAACGAATATTTCGATTTTTTTTCCTTCATTTGAATTAACCACTTTAAATTCAGTCAACCATTGATTAACGAATACTTACTCAATTTGTGGAGGTTGCTATTCTTTTACAGAGCACACGGTGTCGCAATCGAATACGGTTTCGTGCAATTATACATTCGGTGCGTTTGTTTAAGATTACCTAGAGCCGTGTAGCTTTTACGAAATTTATTATGACGACATCGATTATCGATTCTTTACAACAAAAAGTAACACAAAATATAAATCTCTATATATAATAAGACAGTAAAAACAGTTTGTCTGTACATTTAGTAATTTTGACTGAAATGGATAGAGGGAAACTTAAAAACAATAATAGAAAGCAAAAATTTTTTTTTTCAATTTCTTGTTTGTCTGTC
>DWAP01000697.1:0-19357 GCA_018230625.1 Heliconius eleuchia
CACTACGTTCCCTCTGCCTACCCTGCAGTGTGCGGGATACAGCGTGAAGCTGAAAAAAAAAAATAATAGTAATTAAAAGAAGCCTCAATAACCATACACCGACTGTAGTGAATCTTTGATCTTTGGTGCGAGCGTCGATCGTCTATACCGAATTATACGCCGCACCGGAGTCATTAGCGAAAATAAAATAAGTAATAAATTGGTTCTTCACAACATCGGGTGACCGGACTTTGAAGGTTACTTTTTAACCATCTCTCGGTGTGGCGTTCTGTAATAAGAATAAGACATTATCATGTACGGTAATTTCGCTTTCTTTTCATTCACGTTCATAATATTTTTTTGTATGAAGATAATATAACTAGGGTCTTGTTCTATGAGCGGAGAGTAAAGTCACTAGATTTTCTTCGATTTTTTAGATATAGCTAAAAATGACATTTGCATTTGTGTTGACACGGATCGAAACTTCACGATTTTTCCCGCTTTTCATGATTTTTAATAAAAATATTAAAATCTAGGCGTGTTTGCCTAGTCTGCTCTGCACGAGACGAGACGGGTAATGGAACTTAACATAGCGCTTGTTCCTGCTAGAGAGAGAAAATAAAAACAATTCCCCGAATCCAAAGGAATCGAATCCTCAATTATCGAGAACTGTCAACTATTACGCCCATAGTCAATCATGTTTCCACTGCGCTACTTTCTAGATCATATTTGTAAAACCATAATAAATTACTAATGAGAAATAACAAAAAAAAATGATTCTTATTAATAATTTAATATTTACGGTATTAAAACAGGTGATTAATTCCAAATGTCGCTTCGCTTATAATTGCACAAATTAAACTTGATCAGAACCTGTATTAATGTAATTGATAACTTTATCCGGTATCGTTATAATAATTCTAATCGATAATTCGTTTGGGCAAAAGCGACGGTGTGTGACGCGGTTTGCCAATCAAAGGTATAGTAAGGTAAGGTGTGGTATCAAACGTAATGGTAAAATAACAAGTATAGCACTGAGTAGAGCGAAAGCGTTCTTAATGAATTGCACCTCGGGCGATACACACATACACCACTGGCTTCCAAACATCAAATTGACGCTCATTTGACACTCTTGTATTTAAATGTCAAGATCTGTTATTGGAAAAAGAACCTTGTACCTCAAAGAATAGATCAATATTTAGACCAACACGCCTACACCGGAAGTGATAATACATCCACGCTAGAGTTCACTATCGTTTGTCGTTAGAGACGACTGTGCGTACACAAGCGAGTTAGATTTGTTGATTATTTCGTACTGACAAGCAAATTAGCCAATTCTTTTGTCTAGTTTAGACGTATCAACCGTGATACGTGATTGAAAGAGTCCAGATAAGGAACCAGACGTAGTGTTCAATTAAACAGTTCATTTGATCTTATGAATGAATGGGATTGTACGGCGATATGACCAGATTGTTACTCAATGTTGGTTAACTGGTGAAACTTTCTTTAATCGACACCACATTGTCGAAAAGATTGTTTTTGTTGACGATTAAAACTTTCACATTAGAAAACACATTTGTTTTTATTGTAATATTTACCAATAAAACGTAAAGTGATCTGAAGGAAGAATTGAGAAAGATCATTCATAATTAATCAATAAACTTATAATGATATATGTATGTACGATAAAAGACATATTTCTCAAGAAAGCTCAAGAAAGAAGAATACTTAAGTTTGGGTAAAATATTAAGACTTGAATGCATTAGCCTGATTTCCCACAATAACCGTAAACAATAAATAGCAAGTACCATAAAAGTATGAAACCATCACGACAACAGACAGTGCACATGACCCCGGGCTCACTCTGTGACTACAAACATCTCGCTTAAAGTCTTCCGACGAGAAAGCGAAGTAATTGTGCAAAAATAACTTACTTCCATAATAATAGCATTTCTCGAAATTTTTAATTAAATATGCATACGCCTTACATTTTAAAGGGTTTTTATTTAATTTAACATACTTTTATACGTATAGTATTGAAATATAAATATGCTGTGGAAACAATTTTATTAGGTGCAAAAATTCTATTCAATTATGCCGTTAAATTCATTCAACCAATTAAATGGTGCTTTAGCTAAAATTAACAATACGAGTCATTAATTTTTTTGCACAATGCACTCCAATCATGTTAAGAACCATAGATTGTGTAGTTGAGTGTTGTCATTTCAAGAAAGTAAATAGTTTATATTCTTAAATATCTCACTTAGAACTTTTTGAATAATTTAAAAATAAGCTACCACATTATTTAGTTTGTAAGCTGCAGATCTAATGCTAATAATCTTGTGAGTTCTTACTAAAAGATTTCTTTTATAGTAGTAGTTTATTTTAGTTACATATTGAATTTATTATTCATTAGAGACTCTCGTTCCCGGAAAGATATTAACAACTGCTTGTAGAAAACTGAATGACTTCATAACTTTATCGAACGTTTTCCTTGTATTACCTAGGCTTTTCCTGTGCTACGACTAAGAAGAATTTATATATAGTATTTATAATATATACTTATACTATGTACTATACGTATAGTACATGTAAACCGACGAATTTGTTCGAGCGTTTTCAGTTATCGAGTTATTTTCAGCAGTCAACAATTGAAACGAGAATCGATGTTAATATGATAGAATGCCTGTAATCAACGTGTATGTATATGTACGGTAGGCGCAAATATGATTACTATTAGTTTATATTGATGTACTTTATACGAATGTTATTAATAATTTGTAATTTATGGTGCAACAATACACAATCTATTTCAAATATACGACTTATAGGTTTGTTTTTTCCGGTTACTCCACTATTTGATTTACTGAATTGAAAATTTTCTTAAGCTTATAATATTGACATTTGCGTATTAGTTGACAGTAATTTATTCAGTAGTACTTCACGTTATTGAAGGATGAAAAAGTTTTGACTTATGATTTTTAATTCTTCCTTCACTACCAATAAAGTAAACCGACTCCAATGCAAATGTATCATTAGAACAGAACAGTAGTTGACGAACATCGAATTGATTTTGATCGTTATCGATTTGACGTAGAGACAGTCGTAATCGATATTTACGAAAGTGAATGTGAAATTCGCTATACTAAAGAAAGCAAAGGTTAACCATTAGGCTACGAAGATGCACGTGAGCTTCAACCTGCTGTTAAAATGCTTGAAATGTCTTAAGATTCAACATACTAACAAAGAAAAGGAACCCAATACTATTTATTTCCTTTAGAAATTGAAAATATTGAAAGCCAATATTAGGATTTTCTGCAAAATGTTATATTTTAAACGTATTTCATCAGTAGTAGTGCAGTAGCTGGTAGATATGAACGGGTTTCTCGAGGTTGACATCCGGACACCGTTAGCTCTGTATCATTGACCCGTGCCTTTCTTTGTCTGGTCACATACGTAGCACAATTAACAGTTAACAATCGTATCTAATTTTGTATCTTTTGTATAAAATCGCTCTCATACTTTCTCTCGAGTTTCTTATGAAATTAAGTTTGTTACTGTTTCCTGATTTTAAACAAAAGTTAATTGAAATTTTGGTTATACTTTCAATTGTATGTTATTGTGTTATTAATGTTGAAATTTAAATTAACTTAATGATTTGTTTTGTCATAGAATTTTTATGTAGACTAAGATATTATATAGATAAGATAGCTTGGATCCTATAAATAAATAAACATAACCTATAAAAAGTACTTTCTCCACTTTCCGCCCAATCTCGATATCTATATTTGAAAATTAAAAAGACCTCATTGGTATATATGACCATTATTGGCTCGAAGAACTCTCACAAATCGCTATGAAAACATCTCACAATTACCTAAATCAAAACAAAACTATTATACTGCATATACAATTTGAAAATTAACTTCTACGTCTACTTGCTAAGATTTCTTCACTATGGGAACTCACAATATCTAAAAGACACCTGTCACTCCTTTGTTACTTATTGTCTTATTTAGGTCGGCCACAGTTCAGCGAGCACACTCAGAACCAGCCAGCGTGGCCTTGTATTGTGTTACAACCGCAAAAGATATCACGAACACGCTCTTACCTACTCCTCAATCGACGCGAGACACATAAGATATGGGTCGACGGGGTCAAGGCTTACATTACAACTTCATTCATGATTTCGGAATAAACATTCGATATATATTACCATACATTTTAAATATGTTGAATGGCTATTCGTTAATTTTAATAGTTGTTGGTTGTTACACCACTACATTATTTTTGATACAAACATATATATATATCCATCGTATAGGAGGTACTAAGATTAGTGGTTTTTTAGATTCTATATCTCGCACATAGCAGGGTAAGCAGAGGGAACATGGGAACCTAGTTAAGACTCTCTGTCCCATTAAGACACTTCCGTTCCCCATTTGCTGCCGAATTCCCGAGGCATTGCGTGTTGAGTGGTGAAACTCGACGCTGCACTTGGCCTTGTAACTGAGACAAGGAAATGATAATATCAAATATTTAATATCTCCAAGTGGGAATCGAACACACAACCATCGCGTTTGCAGTCGCCCGCTTCTACCTCCTTCGCCACTACGGCCTCGATAGTATGTTATGGTATAACAATAAAGAAAATAAATTACCGCTAAAGTTGTGTGTTCAATCTCCACTCGAAGATATTAATTATTTGTATTTTCTAACTGACTCTGACAGAAAAAAACACGGCGTTTTCATTTAACATGCAACTTCTCAAAAATTGAGCCAAAACTATTCTATCACATATTTAAGATTCATAATTAATAATCAAGTATAGCTGTCATCTCTTCACTCCAATTTCTAAATGTATACATACCTGTATTGTATGTGAATATCAGATCAAAGTAAAAGTTACTTTGATCTGATATTATTTCCTTAACCGGCTGCTTGACGATAACTCAAAACTTGTAATTAACTAAAAACTGTGAGATTTAAACCTTGGCATTGACTTTCATCAACCTGGTTCCCAAACAACCAGTTGGATTCTAATTATTTGTGTATAATTTGCTTTTTAGTATCACTTTTTCCGGTTGCTATTAATGATGTATATTATATAATAATTATTAATGATAATTATAACGTGTTGGACAAACTTAGCATATTATATTATATTAATATTAGTCATGTTTCAAAACTTGAAATTATAAATAACACTGGTATAAAACAGTGAGAATCACAAGTTAATTTATCTTTTCAATAGTAAATGAATACGTATTACTTATAATGTTTCTTTTAAATACATCTGACAGTACAAATTCATTAACAGATAATTGTATACAAAATATATATACGATAAATTGAAGAAAATTTTACATTCAAAGACAAACACAAAACGAATCAATTTAGGTTTTTAGGTTGAGGATTTCAGAATTGCAAAATCACCGCCGTTACGTGCTAAAAGTGCAAAACCCACTGATACTTGCCATTTAAAGATTAAGCTAACATTGTATTTAAAATATCGTATCTTATAAATTTCCTCTTTCCAAAAATCACCTAATGTGACACCTACTCATACTTACGTATATATGATTACATTGGCTAACCGACATTTGACACTTTCAAAACGTTAGTTTCTTAGTAGTTCGTTAGTAACTTAACCCACCCACGAAGACAAAGAAATGATTTTCACACAAATATAATCATAAACTTATTTTTAATTGTTTTCGTGAAAGTTGAAACACAAAACAATAATTCACAAGGCAAGTAAATAAAACTGTAAAAAAAGCTGTCATTAAAAATTAATTACGAAAAACTGTTTTTTTTCTGAAACTTCATTAATATACCAATTAATTTGTAAACATTATTATATATTATATCCTAATGAATAATACTAGAAAACCAGTTGACACGTACAAGAGGCGTTGTCACGGCAACCTGTGAGTCACTCTTTACAAAATTTATATTATTATCAATCAATGGTAATGTGTGTTACATTTATTTTTGTTACAATTATTTGAAAAAAAATATATAGAGGCTATAACTGCCAAACCAAATTTTATTCTCCGTCCGCCCATTTTCCTTTTTTTGCTTCACTTATTAATATATAGACATAAGACTACTCGAATCACGTGATAGATAGTATTGATGGTAGATAGAAAGTGAGAGCAATAAAAAATAGGAAGAAGTTTCTATTGGGGTAAAAGAAATGATAACGAATACAGCTAACAATAGAATCGACCATCTCGCTCCAGTTCCCAGTGGAAATTTTCTAATCCCAAAACATAATGAGTGTATCATATTCACACACTCGAGTAAACGCTTGGTAGTAATTATATTTTTTGCACTAAAGTCGTAATTATAGTTTATGTTAATGCAACATAATAATTAAAATTGTTCTTTTCCAATGTTTATTTGTTTAGCCGCCATAATGACAATAGGATGTAGGTTCGATTACCGTTCAGAGTAGCGAGTTCTTCTCATTCCGTCGCTCGGGTAGAAAGACAAAACGCAGCGTTGAGTACCACTGCTCAACACGCAACATCTCGGAAATGAAACAGAAAGTGGGGAAGTGGCCGAGTGTCTTAACACTAGATTCTCTCTCCTGACCTCTCTCTCTGTATTTGGGATAGAGTGTGAAATTATAAAAAACGAAAACGAAAATCTTAAATAGAACTAAGTACTATGAACGAGTAATGGTCCACAAAGTAGTCTATCCATCAACTGAACCAAGATAAATAATAACGTTTAACTTGACACGCGGAAAGAAACATATTAGCTTAATGTGTATTAACTCATACAGGAAACAAATAGAGATTTTGATTGCTCGATTACTAAATTTACTTTCTACTGTCGTATTGATCAAGAATAGTTTATCAAACTGTGATGCCAAACTTGAATATATAGTTTTAAAAAAAATATTTCGTAACAGTATTTACAAGTTGTAAATAAGTAACTGTGACAATAATATAAAGAAACCGTCAATCCGTTTGATATTGAATGAATGCCCATTTCTGTATGAAATGGAGGGATCTGATTTCATAGTCCGATGCTTTCGTTAGATAGTTATTGTTTGCAATATACACAAACGTGGCCGAAAAGTGCGTTGACCTTGTTGATAGAAGAAACGAAAGTAATAGCATTGTACGTAGTTATCGCGACCTGGGGTCAAAGATCTGTCGCCGGCCATCCGTAAGGTCTCCTCACGTTGGCTCACGACGTGGCATCACGATATAATTTCACGAAACCCGTCTCACGGCATCTCGAACGAACCACCGTGAATAATTTTGGAATTGGCAGCAAAGGTTATCAAGATTCAAGGCTGCCGCATCTGGTACGTGCTGTGTATATTAAGTAACTGATATTGCTATTGTTTTGACTTGTAATTTCACTTTGAAACACGTAGATTTAACATAATATTCTCGTTTTATAAGGTTACTAATAATTAAGTCATGCACACATTATTTATCTCTTAATTATTCTTCTGTCAGCCTGCTCAATGAACGCAGCAAAACTGGAAATTCTTCAAGCGTTTAAACGTGCAAAGTAGAACACACCCACGGCTGCAATTAACCACTATATTGGTATCTAAAAGTAAAAGTCACCCGCGAACTTCCGTGCATTAAAAGATTCTTAAGTAAAAAGTTGATAACACAACCTTTTTTTTATTTTTAGTTTCGTTATTACTTGGAGTAATTGATTTATTTCTCACTCGTCACGTTTTGTTGTATCCGTTGTTAAGATTAAAAATATCACGTTTAAAATGGCTTAATAAAAATCGTTTTTGTTAAGCTTCTTTTGTATGACAATTCTGGTCAATTATTTGTCTATTTACATAAATAACTGGTTTTCATATATTTTTCTAAATATTCTGATACATTCATGTTTTTAGTATTCATCGTGGAGTAATAGGGTAATATCTCACTGTAAACACACCGGAATTGGGTCCGTCTCTTACTCTTACTATATTTAAAGTATTTAACCACTCCAATAGACAAAGCGCGGCGTTAATTTCCGCCACTAAAAAGGGAATGTCTCGAAAATCGGTAGATGCGTGGAGAATGGAGCATCTCAAACACCGTGTTCCCCTGCCTGATCTTCTTTTTCTACTACGTACGGGGAAAAGCGAGTAATAACATATTAAAATTTGTTATCTGATCAATCAGACATCATTAAATGACTACTTAATAAGTTTTTAATGATACAGGTTTATCTGGCTGTGATTATTCAAACAATGCTTCATAGTAAAACTCATGACTAAGTAAATATTGAAATTAATCTCATCCTGTTATTACGTTGCTTTAAGAAGATTGCGTGTAATTATACTAGGAACTGAACGTTCGTGTTATTTTGTCATACTATATTTGCTGTTAATATTTTTTTATTTTTCTATTTTTATATTAGTTGACCCAAGTAACCTGTAGTAAGCTCCCTGCTCTCTGAACCTAGTGGTATATTATTTATTAAGGTTTGATGGTTAACTAGACCGGATAAAGTAACCATTTTAAGTAAGTACCGGCAACTGTCTCTCTGTAAAGCAAACTGGTAAAATGAATATTCCTTTGATAATTAATCATCTACTCAAATATTCACACATTCTACATGCGATTGATTTGCATTTAAAACAAAGTTCAACAATATTAAACCGTTACATAAACCGACCTCCAGTTTCACCGCAAACAATTCGCAATTAGAGAAAGGTCACTCCGCTTAATGAGATGAGAATCAATTTCTATACCTGCGGCGATAACGTTAACACTATCCGTTGGTGTTTTACGTTGACACTTACCTAAATACTTTCCGTTGTTGTTTTAGTAAATACCGATTACCGTTGGAATTATAGCACCCGTAGGCAAGTTTGTATATGTATGGTAAACACGAGGAACCAACGAGGAAACTTGTTATGTTACGTTATGTTTGATGTAGATGTTTCAAATTGTATCAATAGCTTTTCAGTACAAAGTGTGAAATTAATGTTGCGCAGAATCCTTGTGAATTCGCTTTTATACTTTATTTTATGTGTCTTGTGTAATAAGATGGAATATTTATTTTAATTTATAAAAGGCCATCGTGGCGTAGGGGAAAAGCATCTGATTGGACAGCGATGCTTGTTCGACTAGGTTAATTCTTTTAATTTTCCCGCTCTGGGAAGTGAACCGCCGTTGTGAGCTTCTCTAGTCAACACAAATTTAGGCAGTAAGTAGAGAACTGAATGTGACACTAGGTTCCCTCTAGGATTATGCTTACTTAGGTATATGCGTCATAAAGCGGGAAGCTAAAAAAAATAACATATCAGTCATTATAACGGAAGATTTGGGTAGTGTCTGGTCATATAATATGTACATAATATCATTAGCCGTTATCGTTTGTTATGGGTTCGATTTCCAAGTAGAAAACGTTTATATCTAAAATATTCTCCTCTTTCCGGTCTTGATTGACAAGTGCCTCAGGGTCTTGAAAAACATAGAAATTAAAATTATATATTGACCTTCATATTTTTCCTACCACGTAAAGCGTATCCTACTTACCTATAAGCTATCATACCGAGTACTTAAAACTTTTTTAATTAGTATAAAAATGTTATACAAATGAACCAAAATTATTTAGAAGTGGAATTTCCACGTGAAGAAGGTAGTTTTTGAGACGCGAGTGTAGATGCTCTGTAGTAGTTTTCTTCAGGTTTTCACTCGCCTAAAAGTGTTGCTTGAAATTGTCTCGAGGATGTGCTGCAAATTTGTTTGTAGTACATTTGAAAATTTAGGTTTTTCTTTTTTTTATTCTTTTTTAGAAATGTTGACCAAACTAACGACTTCACACTTACTTGACTTTTATTCCGTTGTTGAATTAGGGACATGCCAACGACATTTAGAAAGAGTCCGCTTTGTTGTTGAATATGTATTTAATTATTAAATTATTTAATATTACTTATTTTGTCGACAGGCACCAATAATATAGACTCAATTTTTTTATATAGAAAAAAGTAGTTAATGTAAAAGTATACTCGTATACTGTAGAATAATAATGTCGTCAATTATTACAAGCAAATAACACAATATATTATATTTTAAAGTATCTTTCAAATCTATATTTATACATATTATATATGCACTTTGCGATAAAAAGCTTTGTTTTCTTAGTTGCAGGAAACACTAGTGGGGTAATGATGATGACCGATGTAATGTTTATAGCCGTATCGTATGAGGAAAGGCAGAAAATGAAGTCACTTATAACTCACCTGCGTTTGTTTCCTCGATAGCGTAGTAAATCTTAATTGGCTTGTCTTATCAATACGTACGTGAAGTAATAGCTAGATTATTAAAAGTTGAATACTTATACGTCGGTAAACTTTTAAATCAGCTTCACTCTGTATCCCGCACACAGCAGGGTAGGCAGAGGGAACCTAAAGTTAAGACACTCCGTTCCCCACTTTTCGCCAAGTTCTGAAGGCATTGCGTGTTGAGTGTCGGAACTAAACGAAACTAAACTTTTCGGTAACTATATATTTATTTGACGCTATTAGACATATTATTGAGTGATTTTATAGAGTATACTGATTAAAATGGACATTATTTTTGAGGGTGAATCAATTTTATAATATTTTCTAATAAAAACAATACAACCTCCTGCATATAGCAGAGAAGACGGACAGAACCTATTGTTAAAACACTCCATTCCCCTTTTTTCCGTCCAGCGTTCGATATTTTACGTATTGAGAGCTGAAACTCAACGCCACGCTTTGTCTACCAGAACGAGGACATAAAAAAATTCATTCCTCCAATTGAGAATCGAACACATAACCATCGCAGTCACATTCCGTCACTGCCCTGCCGGGCCACGATTTAATCAATTTTAGTCAAATATTCATATATCCATTCAAACATATAAATAAATAACACCAAAATTGCGTCTGACGTTCATTTATAATTATATAAATAACAGAGGCGTCAAACGGCGCTTCACTATAATGCTATGCGCTAATGATTTACAAGACAGCTTAATGATATATGTGAATTTGAACCCACGATACCTTTTGTTTGTAAATTATTTATTGAAGTGATAATTGTGTTTGTTATATGTATGTATGCTAATAATAATAATAAATTTAAATTCCTATTTGAAGAATATGTTGCAAGTTTAACTAATGAAAATTTTGAATAATTCACGTTTTATCATAAAAGAAAAGTATAAAAGAAAAAGTTAATGCTTTTTATACCAAAGAGACGATGCAATGCTAGAAGTACCTACTTGCAAAAAAGGAAGTACTTTTAGCATATCATCTTGCCACATAAACCTTCCTATTTTAAATCCACCATAAACATTATATTAAATTATTATATAGCTTATATATAAAATAAATAAGATATTTATCTGCATCGTATAAGGCATAAGAAACTTACTTTAAAAGAAAAACAAACTTTCATATTTACTATAAAACCAGGATACCTTTGTACCAGCGCACTAAAAGCTTTTACTTTGTTGACGGCATGTCATTGTTTCAATTTGTTATTTCTTATTTCGAAGCCAGTACCTCCTTGCCTATTAATTAACAAGATATATAATGCACTATACAGCACATAACATCGTCTAGACTAAATACAGGTTTCTCTCTTAAAAAACTTTTCCAATTTAAAATTAAAATGTGTAAAAGCAATGTAGACGATACTACGAGAATATTAATTTATAGCAACAATTTTGTATGGTACCTACTAACTTTTGTATGGGTAAATCAGCTATTAGTTATTTAAAACCTGCGTAAACTTTCATAAGTAAAATCTTATATTGGTGACTTATTTTATGGCACAGTGGAATAGAGTCGGAGTTTAAACGATGTGGTTGTGGGTTCGATTACCATTCCGTTAAATATAATATAATAACATTTCCACGCTCTGTTAAAATACAGTTAAGTGTTGAGTTTTGTCACTCAGTTCGCAAACTAGATAAGCAATTGTCTTGACAATCGGTTCTCTCCGTTTTCCACGTTTTATTCGAGATACTACGAACAACTGCAGAACTAATATATTATACTAATACAAATAATATATTAAAATATCAAATAATATATATTTTTTAAACGCCAAAATTGTAAAGTAAACGTAGCCCTTTAACTGAAAGGTTTGAATTAAAGTTGTAAACGACCTATCGCGTGCACGTCAGACGTCAGTTACTAAATAGATTACCTCGAAATCCTTGCAGTTGAAGAAAAAAGGATAAAGATACGGTGAAAATGCAAATTCAAAAAATAACAAAAACTTAACAATATCATGAAACGTTTTAACAATTATTTTTAGTTAAGGTCTTTTTTAAGACAGGGTCCGAACGAACTAATTTCCACAGATTATTTTTTGTAAATGGAATTATACATAAAAATATATTGAAGCCTGTCGTGGCGCAGACGCACAAGCATGTACCTGTGAGCGTGACAGATCGTGGGTTCGATCGAGGAAAAGAAATATTTAATTTTTGCGTTTCTTCCCTCTGGTGTAGAAGCTGTGGTGTTGAATTCTGTAACTCAGTACGCAACGCCTCCAGATCTCGACGGAAAGTGGGGCCCCCTATAACTACTTACATGCGAGATACTGCGTGAAGCTGAAAAGATTATATATAAATAAATTACATTTACCCAGTTATTTATAAATTTACATACCTCATTCATTGTGAACAGAACTTTCATAAGTTATACCTCTATAAAATACGATAATTACTTACTAAATTAAGTTTTAAGTTACTTAAGTACACATTTAATATTTCTTATTTACCTTTCTGATGATATGATACGTAATCAAAATAAATTGAATTTAAAATGATAAGTAAAACTCGCTTAATTCAATTTACAATATATCGTAATCAGTACTAACAATCATTTAAACTGCCGTTCAAGTTACAGCCGGGTAATATCGTTTGTTGTGGGCGCGTCATCAATTTTATAAATTTAATCGTTAAAATGGCCCGACTCCTGGACCTTGGCTTGAATATCGATTTTGGTCTGTAATCGATTTATTTGTAACATTTTAAGCTACAGTGCTTCTGAACTGAAGAAACACTGTATTTTAAAGTATTTAACTTTAAAGGTTTACGGTTATCGGTTATAATAAAAAAATTAAGTACATTATTTGAATATGACATTTTAGTATTATCATGACTTATAATGATGGCTTCTTCTGCTAATTACTTTTTATTGTTATGTAGTTTATTTTAAGATTGGCGTTAAGTGAATAGAGAGAGTTGTCGTAACGCGAATAAATACGATTGTTGGATGTTTAAAAGCTGGGAAAATAGGGTCATAATATTGCTAGCGTTGAAACGGAAAAGCGGGAAGCTAAAACGGAATTACCAAGTTTACTAAGTAAGCTGCTTTACATAAGTTAACTAGTGGATAACAGCAAGGCCAGTTTCGTTCTGTCCACCAGATAATATACAGTACATAGAAATTGCTCAAAGCAAAAAAATAAGATAGTAGTTAATTTTTCAAAGCAAAAAAAAGGAACCTTGTATAATGTTGTAAATTTATTTAAGGACTTCGATGACACAACTTGTGGTGCAGCGCTACGTAAAAGCGCATTAACAAAAAACTTATTAGGTTTATTTTTTAGTTATGAGTACGATCGTAAAATAGTATTTACGATCTTGAATGGACTCCCACGACGTTCATTACAAGATTGTAAACACTCCGTATTTATCTTGGTAATAGAATACTTTTAGTTACTTGGATAACAAAATTTTAATTTTAGCTCTTTTGGGATATAAAGAACATTATTCGTTGAATATTTTTAAACATGTTTAAAGTGTTGTTCTACACTTTGGAAAGAAAAATATTTATTAAGAAAACGTATAAACATTTGAACGTAGCAGGATTTGAAACCACACCTCTTTGGAAAACCGTACAAGCGCTCTGACCAACTAAGGCATACGTTTCTATCGCGCTACGTCGAAATTCTTATACGCTTATTACTACTTATGTATATAGTGGGTTATTAATTGATTTGCATTATGAGCATACGGCACGGCGCATCAGCACAGCGTCCGACGGTGGTGAGTTTGATTTCCACTCGTGGAAATAAATTCATCTTCATCTCTACGCTTATGTAGCAAACACGCCACTTAACAAGCAATTTCTCGAAAGTTGAGCGGAAAGCAAGGAATGGAATGTTTCAGCACTAGGTTCTCTCTGCCTACCATATTAAATGCGGAATACAACATGAAACTAAAAAGTTGTAGGCATAAATATATTGTTACTAAACTGCAAATTTTCAAAGGATAATTTGAAACGGCGTTTGTGTAAGTAACCCAACCTTCAGCAGTCCCACACACACAGTGCCCATAAATGAATATCCAAAGTCGATCGGCACCTTTACGCCCGCACACAGTTAAGTTTTATTAAACTATCGCAAATTATTTATTGTATATTAGCAATATATGACAAAGTATCACATACTGAAGGTAAATCTTACTCAACAAAAGTTTACAAATAAAGGATTGTTGGTATTAAATGAAAATTAATGAACAACAATTCTTTATGACAAAGGCGCGTAACGATAAAATAAGCAGCTGAAAAAGAAAAAGCTTGTATTTAATGTTGTAGTTTTTCAGCTTTACTCTGTATCCCGTACTATCTTATTTTTTAGAGTGGGAATCGAATCCACAACCTGTTGCGTTTAGTCACACGCCCCTGGCACAAGTAGTCTACAATTTAATATTGTATAGACATTTTACTCCCATAAAAAAGCTAAAACCTATATAAAGTATATTTTAAAACAAAAAAATAGTCAAATCTTCAAGTTAATAGAAGAATGTAATTGAATTTGGCAACTGGTTACTTAACTATTTTGGGCACGTCGCGCGTACTTGACGCATCTTGTGCTCATATGAGCCAGATTTAGGTTACCTGAGTGGCTCTGACGTGGTCGTTAGATTCAAGTACACTCCAAGGATGTTAGTGGCGTAAGAAATTTCTTATTGAGGTTAATGTTTACCGAATATTTCCATTTAGTTTTAACTGTTTAGCTTCTTACTGTATGTATTAGTCACTTTTTGTTATTGTGACATTAATGTTAACTTTAACCGAAATTTTTGTAGTGGCTTAGACTGAAAGACGTGGCGTGTAAATGTCAAACCCTTTTTTTTCGCTTCACGCTTTATACCGCACATGCAAGAGTAGGCAGAGAAGACCTGGGAACCTTCTGTTAAGACACTCTGTTCTCCATTAAGACGCCTTCGTTCTCCACATTCCGCGAAATTATAGGATTTCAAACTCGACGGCAAAATATGTATTATTATAAATCTGTAATAACCATGCCATATTGGTGTTAAATTATCACGTTCGCATATTATTGACATTAATTGAAATTTTTACGACTGCAATAATATATTTATTATTAAAAAGAGTTTAAATATTAGCACCGTATTATATTAACCAATACATTCTGAATTTGTCAAGAATTTGTGTGTACTAAAAAGTCAACCGTTCACTGTAATAAACCTTTTATTAACAGTTCAACATATTAAATGAGTAGCTCTCAAATAAGATTTACTTTATTGTATATTTCATGCAAAAACGTAAAAATTTACGAAGTCAGAGTATGAAATCATATAATAAATAGCGTTTTTTTTCAATAATTGCATTGAAATATGGCACTTTAATGTAATTTGATTGTTAAATAAATAATACAATATTAATGACTTCAACGAGATAACTTTACACATGTTTGAATATAACGGATGAAGTCGGGTGCAAAAACTATGTGAGCTAACAAGGAAGTATCACTAATATGCCGTCGCTGAACGTTGATACGCTCAATTTACTTGAGTGCACGCACGTTTAGTGAAAATGAAGAAACATTTGTATATTATCCTTATGCATCTCGCCGCTTAATTTGCAAAAGAAAGTATATCCTTGTCTGTAATAAAGTTCTGTTATTTCAATAAATCCGCATTATAAGGATTAGCTTCACGTTGTATCCCGTAAACAGTAGGTAGGCGGAGGGAGAATCTAGTATTAAGACACTCCATTTTTGAATGTTTCGAGACATTACGGAACTCAACGCCGGACTTTAGCATTGGTGGCAAAGTTAAGAAATGAAAATATTAATAAATTATAATTCATTCTCTTAAGTGAGGACAGAACCAAGAAGCGTTGCGTTACAGTCACACAATCCTCTGCGCCACGACGACGAAATTATTAAATAATATTTCTAGTAAGTTACTAACTTAAATATGTTGAAGTTAAATAAATTAAAAGTTAGATATTGAAAATGTATCAGTATGAAAATCTTTACACAATTTATCATTTCAATTGAATCCATAATTAATTTATTTTGTCATTATATATAGTATTTACAATCACTTATACATCTCAATTTGCAAAAGGGATTTTGATACGGTGATAAAAATTTGATTATTTACCTTTCGTTTACAACTTAACTAACGACATCGTATAAAGCGTAATAAATTATTTTATTGTATAACAGCAGTGACATAAAATTTATAGTGTCACAATAAAAGGTACAGAAATAACGCTGTCGAAGTTCAGTTGCGACATATTCGACTTGATAATTATGTATAACTAAAGAAATTGCATTTTTTCTGCTTTTCCCGCTGCACTGCGTGTTAAGCGTAAAATAATTGATATATAATAATACTCTCGAGAGGTAATCGAATCCACAAAACCGCCATTTCAATCTATAACGTTGTATCTGGCACACAGGTAGAGGGAACCTAGTATTAAGTAGTATTACGCTCCATTTTACGCCATATTCTGGAGGCATTCAGTGTTAGGTGGCGGAACTTAACGTCGCGCTTTGCCTCGACGCCAGACCGAAGAATATGGAAATAATAAATATATTAATAATTTAATGAAACTAGTATGTGCAATTGACCATATTAATAAAGGAGAAATATTTAGCATTTCATTATCATGTAATTTATCGTCTATACTTAGATTTAATCATAGATTATTCCATTTTTTAACCTTGATATTTAACGCCGCCGTTTATCTTAACTAAATCAGATCAAATTTATGTAGTTATGTATTAATGTATTTGCATACTTGAACAGACGTTCACACGTTAAATTATTTGAACCTGTTATCTTCATCGGAACTTTCACTGTGACTCTTTTCTTGTAATTAATATACATGTTGAAATTATCTTTTTAATTTAATCCATTTTATTAATAATCTGTATACATTCAATATTTTATCTAATTATTACTTTATATTTCGAATTATCGAAACTTTACATAATGTTATTGTTTATACAGGCTTCAAGCTTTTTGCCATAACGTTCTCCATTTTCAGCCTGTATTTGAGACATTGCGGTTTGTCCCGCGGAACGTAACACCGCACTTTAACTTGCCAGAGTGAGAAAGTGAAAATAATTCATTTCTCCGATTGGGGATCAAACCCATAATCATCGAGTTTCCAGTCCGACTGCAGCACAATGACACCTAACATTATTATGTGATCGCCAAAAGAAATTTGATTGTACTTCCACAGTGAGACAACAAAAGATATTCCATCCACTTTCAACAAAAACAGAATGTCTTTTAAAAACATGAAATAAAAATTAATTAACCTAAAGCATTTTACCCAACATATTATAAGTATATCACGAATCTACCTCAGTTCAACTGAAACCGCTACCGCCTGTATCTGATACCACTTTGGCACGAGTCCAAAGCGTGGCAAGTCCGCAGTGGCTGCATTGTGAGCGCAATTTATGGACGTCCGCACTAACTCCCGTAGACATTAAAAGCTTACCAGAAGTGACATCTGTAGCTCTATTATTTGGAGAATGAAAAAATGATTATACAAATATGTATAGTATATGATTATGATCATACAAATAATGATCACAATGAACAAAGCAATGATCGTACGGATATGTATAATGCAGCTATTTGCGAATGTAATGTACTGTAATGTACATAGGAGGCTATCTTGACACAATGAAAAAGCGCCTATCTGTAAACACGACGGATGAGGGTTCTAGTCCCAGCCTGGTGATCAAATTATTTTCATTTCCTCGCTCTCTTAACAAAATAAAGCGCGGCGTTGAGTCTGAACACCAGGTAGCCTTTGCATGTTTCATGCGGGAAAAAGTACAATAATTTCTATGTTTTTCATTATTTAGATGAAATTTTAACTAAAACGACTTACATATATATTTCAATAATATGTCCCTGGTGCCATTTCTACGCCATCTTCACTTCCGCATACTTCCCCTTTACAGGATATGCGCATTACATGAATAGTTTAATAAAGCACCGATGTTTATGGATGCAATGGGATTATATTACCCGATATCATTTAGATGTACGTGTAGATAACTTGTTTTGTAGATTAAACTATGTTAGTAAATATTATACGGATTTATTATAGCTATCGTAGAGTAGTTGCGGCTAGCCTAATATGACGATGGTTACAGGCTTATTATCATTTTCAGGAGTTCATTATAAATAGTTTTCATTACAGTTTGATTCCCCCAATGTACGCTTAGATCTTTAGAATTACGCAACGCATTTTAATGTAATTTTCGCTGATAAAGTGATTCAAGAGTTAGGCTTTTAAGTGTACAAGTATTACATGCATTTTTTGTAAGAAACAGCCTCGAAGTTCAAAGATTGTATTATTGGTTTTCATAACTCAGCATGCAAAATATGGTAAGCTTTTAAAATTAAAATTAAAAGCAGCGACGAGAATAGTTTAAATTACTTAAATTAAAAAAACAATAAAAATAAAGACGAAATATGTTGTCGAATTTACATGTTTGCTATTGACAAGACGTTATTCATTTAAAAGTTTTTGTAGAAAATTTTATTTTGTATAACAGCTATTGTTAGTGGATTGGTTACCTATGCCCTTAACTTTGAATATAATTCAGAGTACCTTGGCTTTACTTTTGAACTTTAAAAATATTTATTAATGTTTTTACAGTCATTTTACGCTATACGTAGTTGATAACAACTAAGAGAGATAACACCTGACTCCGTTTTTTTTTTACTGTTTTAAAATTGCGTTCTAGTTAACATCACTTGATGCTGGAACCAAGATTATAGACTAAAGCGAATTTAAATAAATTCTAAAGTACTTTGCTCTACTTCTACTACGATGTTTATAAGTTCATCTTCAATTATAGGACTACTCACGTTAGCTTCAACAATGCCTTAAAATTAAACTTTAAATTGGTTTCAAGCATTTCAATATTTGACTAAAACTTCGCCATTAAAGCTCTTCAACAGCTTTAGTCTTGCACCGTTAACGTGAAAATCGATAGCCGCTCACCTGTAAGCTGCAACTATGCTTATATGAACTAGTTCAGTTACCAAACTTTTGGTAATTGTATTATATATATATATATATATATATATATATATATATATATATATATATATA